>RBZT01000970.1:0-19058 GCA_003693705.1 Polymyxa betae
TGGGACTTGGGCTCCGTGGAGGCCGCGCCGGCGGTTCCGACAGCGAATCAGTCCGTCCAACTACAAAATGTTGAGGTATAATGGATAATAATGTCATAGCTATGATGATAGCTGCTAATAAGTTCATACGATTCCATTCGCTATTGTTTGGGTTATAATTCAGATATTGAACATAACCGAATAAGATGAGTGTGATAAAGATTACTATGATATTGCCAGTAATGATTGTTGTCATGTATATAGAGCCACATCACATGATCTGTAGTAAGGATTGCTCACTTGTGTGGGGTCTACTTATCTAGTTTCATTGGACGAAATTCAGCACATACAAATATCTTCATGATCTTGAACTGGTCATTCGGTACACTGTTCGTGATATCTTTCACTTAGTTTTATTCAGTGACCCAATACTTTTATGCAGTAAACAGCATGGTTTTATTCAACCAACATTGATATATTGAACTCGTTTATATTTTTCTATGCTATAGATTCCTGCCATGTTCAATAATAAAAAATAACTTGTACGAAACATTCCTTGTTGTGACATTATATACCATCTCGTAAGTCAGATCAATGTCCGGGGGGCCACGGCCACCATTTCAGTACATATTTTGCAATCAGCAGGTTCCCATTACTGATCTTAATACTAAACTTTCCTGTCATAATATCATATTTGAATAATGAGCAGATATGATCGATCTCTGGTCATTCGATATCCATTGATCCGCAACGTCTTAACGATCTCACAATTCTTCATATGGCCTTAGATATACGAAATTTCGTTCAGTTCTATCTATTGAAATACCATCCTATTTGATAAAAAAGTCATCTCATGTTTATGTTACAGTCCGCAGCTGATGGGATCATGTTAGTGTATGACTAACGTAGACATTCAGATTCAGTCAGATGCTCTGTCTCTGCCAATATTCATGCAGCTGCAATGCAGTTAGTTTGTTTATCTGATTGATGGGGAGATGTAGATTAATGCTTAGACAGAACCAATACGAATGCAACATATAATCAGTACAGACAAACGATCCAAATATACAGTATCTGAATATATGATGATAGATGTTTGTAACAACAGGAGCGAGTACTAGATCTGGGGTTTTACAGGACAGAAACTCCCCCTCCCTATAACTGGCCCAGTACGTCTCTACAAACAAACCCCATTATGCTGTCAAGTTTCCGTGTGCCAAATCACGTCCAATTATTTAGTGCAAGACGCGAGATCGGCTAAATTTAGGTCATGTTTTGTGCAAATATTTGAGGGAGAAATGTGAGAGATATTTCGTGGATTTTGAGGTCATACATGGTACTGTATTAGTGCAGTCAGTGAATGGTTGTAACATTAGACGCTCCTTGCTGTATCGTAATCAACATCCGGCAGTCCTGGCATGACTAACGATCGGAATTTTTTTTTCTAACAGATTCCCAAGTTTTTTTTTAACGAAACATTACATCTTACCAGCTCAAGCTGACTAATATTATGGATCATCAACCAAACCCACTTTCGGAAGGTTTTTTAGGTACAGTGAAATAAAGAAGAAACAACATCCTCGCTCGTATCTGTTTTAGAAAAAAATGCCCATAAAAGCTCCTCATGGGAGAATCGCAGTGTATTGGGATTTTGCGTCAGCAGCAAGTCCCACAAGGTGACAGTGACATTAAGGCATGATCCAAAATGGGCGGTGAATTGCCGATGCCAGAAACTGCAGTGGGGGTTGTGCCCCGACTGATAGGCGATGCCAAATGTCTGAACTGGAGAAAATGATTTATACAACGATGGAGATGCTCTACCATACTTTCCAGTATCGAAATATAACTCCTTTAAATATAGCAGATGTAGGTCACAGCAGCACGTTATCTGATAGATGTAGGAATCTTGGCTGTTAAAGGCCGAATATGGGAAGAAATGATTTTTTATGACCAGATGCTTCCCGATCTTGATATTAAGAAGATGATTGAAAGACATTGAGAATTCGATATAGTTAACTCCTACCTTATCATATCTTGCACTAACTTGATTTATCAATATACTGAATATAGATAATACTTCTAGACGTGGTTTAGAAATGTATCATTCATCTTGAAGCGCTTTGGATAAAATTGCGATGCAAAAGTGTCCTTGGAAAGCATTTAGATCTGGTCCAGACGGACAATCTCCAATATTGCTGCAATGGAGAATACAATATGGACAGCAGCTCGGACTTGTTTAGGCTAGGGTTTCTTTTTTTGCTGCCGCCTCGAATGTGCTTGTTTAGGTTTTAATCGAAACCAGGCTGTCGAGCTCAATGGTCGCCGTGTTCTTGCTGTTCTCATATTCACAAATATGATATCGTCTCTTATATCACGCATTTTTAAGCATTCAGTCAGTTGACATACTGACGAAACGCATCATGACAATTTGAACCGAAATCACGACCAGCGAAACCCAAACCGAATTTTGGGGCAATTTTGGTTACGGCCGGTTGGAACCAAATTATCCCGATGTTGCAGGTTCCGGAACCCATACAGAAACAGCACGCCTTCATGTCCAATAAACCTCGAGCAAAACGCATTCAATTTTTGCCAAAATGCACCAAGAATAGTTAATGGAAATGGCTCACAATCGATTCACCACAACTTTCTAAATCTGCAAGACCCTTTCAAAGCTCTTAAGCACATTTAGGCGCCGGCGTAAGCGCCTTCCCCGTCATGGTGCTGATGTAGTTCCAGTGATCTGCCCTGTCCCAGATAAAGGCAGTTTCCGGGAACGGATCTCCAAATTAAATCTCCATATCAGATTGTCTGTAACCTGTAAATCAGGGAAGCGCCTTCCACATTGGATCGCGACCACAGCAAGTCCACATTCATCGCGAACTCTTCGTTGGCAACCGGAGGAGAGCGAATGTCACCTTCTAAATCTTCCCTGATTGATGAGCCGTAATTATATGCCAGAAAGGTGATGGCTGCGGCAACCAAGCTCTGGTACTGCTCTCTCCAGCTTTGATGAACTCAGGACGGGATCGGTTATGGCGCCACCTCATTGCTATTCCAGTTATTTTGAAGATCAGCGCCTTCTTTGTAAGCCAACAGGCCATTTTGGCCACGTCGAGGGGCAGGCTTTTATGGTTATCTGTGAACTGGGATGAGTATGACAAAGAGGTCGTGATCATCACAGCGTATTCCAGAAGAAACTGAACTTCGAATGAATTGGAAGCAGATTCTCGAGGATATAATCAGGCGATGTTCAGAATAACGAATGGATGGAAACTATAACAACGAATTAATTTGACGCAGGAAGCGAATTACGTTACTGTGCCAGGGCGCATTGAGTCCCTCAACAAATCAGGTATTGCCGCCATACAAGACGTTGTCCATTAAACCCTTGCCGGATTCAATATCTCTTTAAGCAGCAAAAACTGCATCCCCTGTGATTGTGATATTGTGAACAGGTCGTTCTGCATCCAAGAGAGTGGTCGTCTGACTGTGATTCCAGATACATTCGAAATATTTAAAAAAGCAGATATCACCTAAGTAATGGAAAAGATGCCCTCAAAAGCATAGCAATTGATACCAGCACACACAAATATTGCGATTTGGACAGATGGAAGCCTATTCCTCATAGACGATGACATTAAAGGCAGGGATTAGGAAAATACAAGGGTAGGTAAAGAATGAGGTTTATTCACAACCCCCCCCCCCCCCATAGGAGTTTTTTGGAATAATTGAGAGAATTAATCTGCGGTGAAGGAATAATTCCTACCTGATCAAGCAATTATCTCTATTTTAATTATTTCTCATCTGGCAACACTTTATATCCCGCAGACTTCCATCAATTTTCAGTAAACGTTGCATTTCCAAATTTTTCAGATACAAGCTTTTGCGATGATGTGTCGGGATGGTAAAGAATCGTTCACAAATGTTGCTTGTAAATTTACATGTTAACGATACAGCTGTGAGTGAACCTCCGAGCTCAGTCAATTCTGGGGTCCTCTCCAATACTAATCTCATTCGTTACACAGGCATTATTGAATCTTTTACATTGATATTGGGACTTTTACGGACAATATCAATCTGTAGAATTAATATTGGATGATGACGCAGTCGTGCAGGCCCTGTTCGGGTCAAAACGGGTCGCTGTAAATTGGCCTAAAATTGGCCTACGGTCTAAAAATGGCCTAATCTCCGTGGGCGCAGTTTTCCTTGACAATTGGCCTAAAAATGGCCTAATCTGTCCCAAATGGCCTAAAAATGGCCTAAAGCTCACAGAATATCAATAACCCTAAAACCCTACTCTATAGCTGTTCGTTGCCAGTTTCCAGCTGGCATGGGCAGGGCCCATTTCAAAGCGATTGTCAGTCTTTGTGGAGATCCCAGGTGGAATTCATGATCCGATCTTACGAGTTGCAACAGTAATAAACTTTGAAATATAATACAGAAAACCTGAATTCTGTCCCCCTTTCGATAATTGGTAGCAAAACGAAAGGTGCTACAGTCAATCCTTTCTATAACGACACTCTTTATAACGACTTCTTTATAGAAGCCCGATAATGGTACTATGTACGGATATTGTTGTATGGATTCTCTACAAAGTCATCAATGACATGGCGGCGTGGCCCATATCTGTTAGATAAGATTCTTATGGGCTCTTTGATTATCATCTCGATCCTTCACAATACAAACTGGATTTTCTACCATTGTCTCGTCACCCTTAGACTAGACACCTGGGAGGATTAGCATGGCGTCTGACGCTTAGACCCCTTTTATCTCACGGCCCCTACTCCTTCGAGAGAGTAGTCGCTTAGGATAACGGAAAAACAGCTGTTTTACAGAGTATACAATGATAACATTACAGAGAAAAAAACTAAAATATCGCTGAGCTGGTTTCTGAAAGATTGGGTTATCAGGTGATTCAGGTCTGCCGTTCGACTATTTGTGGCACTGTAAGAGACCTTAGAAGTTCGAGGATCAGATGAGCAAACTGACGTTAACGACGGCAAATCGAAGCGCATCGAAAACTTGTTAAACACTTTTCGGGGTAACCTCGAAAAACAAGCCAGAAAAACTTCTTGAAGTTTGTATAGTAAAAACAAACGATTCCAAAAAATAACTGATGCGAATTTATACATACAGATGGTCCATAGCCCGTTCGGGAGAATACATTTATAAGGACAATGTTGTTGTAAAGAAAACTCGCCTGTGTCGTTATAGAGTGGGAGGACTGTATAACAATCTAACAAGTCACGACTGCAGCTCGGCAGTTCCTGAAATAGCCCCTCATGTCAATAATATTTTCGAAGATAGACGAGTAAATGCAGCGAAACCTGATATTGGAGGTAGCTATCTAGCGATAAACGCAGTGAACAGAGAGGCTGCTTTTCGGGAATAAATAATTTCGTTTTTATAATATATTATCTGTATCTACAGGCACGAGTTCGTTTGGTCATGGCACGCGCCAGCCATATTGATTTTATGCCATCAATGGTAACTTAATTGGGCGGGTACGCTGGCTGGACCCATGCGCAGCCCGCACCTCTGGGTCAGAAAGACTGCGTGGCGCAGCCACCGCAATCATAACAAAACCACCCAGCAATATTAGGATATAACGATTTGGTTCTCAAAAGCAAAGCGCTGTTAGTCTAAAACATAATCGCAATCCTAAGCGCAAGAGCGCCAGCACTTCGTTGCCCTCAAAAAAAATTCAAGATTTGTTGGGGCACGAAATCGGTATTGTCTGAGCCTGTTTGAGAGAATCACCAGAATGAAATTTCCTGAAGGCCGTGCGTAGACCATTCAGATATCAACTAACTATAAAACCCTACAGATGAATAAAGTGTTCAATTTTTAGGTGTATTCTCAATTAATGTCAATGCTAGATCCTCATATCAAAAAATTGTCAACCAATCTGCAATCGTGCATTGAACTGGCGTTAGGCCATTTTTAGGCCATTTGGGCCAGATTAGGCCATTTTTAGGCCAATTGTCACGGAAACTGCGCCACGGAGATTAGGCCGTTTTTAGGCCGTAGGCCAATTGTAGGCCAAATTCCATTATCCCGTCAAAACAGCCAAGGGTCCAGTCAATCTCGTTTCCGATCTTCAATCGTTGTTATGATGCGGTCCATCTTCATCGTGTTATTCGCTCTGACCGGTGTCCTGGCCACCAATAAACGTCGCAAGCTGTCTGATGGCACCGTCGAGATCATCACAGACCCCGAGACCATCGGCGAGCACGGCCATGAGATCACCACGGTCATCGCTGACTATCTCCCAAATGATCCGCAGGTTCTTGCACGTTTCTCAATCTCGTCTGTCCATTGCCGAGAACTTGTCCGAAGCCGTCTTCGTATTTCAAAAGCCGAACACCAGGTCGCAAAGCTCCTCGACCCGATTCTCAGCGCCGAAGACTTTTTCCTCGAATTTGAGAGTTTGATTGCTCAATGTCGCCAATCTGAGGTTGTAATGGAGGCTTTGAAACGTGAACTAACTGAACATAACGTTATCTACTTGGCTCGTCTGCTAAGTAGCTGTAACCATTTCTGTCCAAAGAGCGTGGAATCCGCAGTCCGCTTTCTTATTACAGAATGTCACTGTAAATCATTAGCTGGATTTATGATGGGCGGATTTATTGATTTATTCAGTGTTATGGACGTGGACTGCGCTCTCACCAAGAATTATCTTCTTCCGAATTGCGATGTTGCTGTTCTAGACCGAATTCCGGACTCTGTGTGGGTCATTATTAACCGAATTGGAGGTTCATGCAAGAATATCATGGAGTTGGGTGACGCCCTTCCAGATCGTTATAGATTACTTCCGGATATTAAGGTGCTTTCCGAAGAACTGATTGAAAATCTCCCAGATTTAATCCGTGGCAATGCCCAGCTCATGTCCGATCTGCTACAAATTGGAGTATCATTTGATCTGGACGTGCTCTGCATACCAGATCTCACTTTATCCCAATTCCGCACTATGGCTCCATATCTGGGTAATATCAGCTTAGATCTGTATGAGTATTTTCCCAGCTTGATTACACAAGGATTTGCCGATTATTTTATTGAAATATTCCAGCACCGCAAACTGGTCCGTGAAATCAGCACGACATTCTTTCCCAAGGAGCTCTATCTATTCTGCTTTGTTGCTATCAGATTCGGTCGTCCTGATATTCTAAACTGTTTTACCGCCATTCCTCAGATCAAGGCATTTTTCAAGACATTTGCTGAAAGCCCCTTTTTCGAAACTGTCAATATGCTGGATACAGTTAAAGCAGGTCAGTTTCGTTCATTTTTCTGTTTGAATATCATTCATGAAGTATTCTGAACTATAGGTGCGAATGACCGCTGGGATCAGCTCCTGTCTGTTCGCCATTTGAAGGGGTTTGATTTAGCTGTAAAGCAGGCTCTGATGCTGGCATGAAAGAAGCAAATCTTCATATCTGTAACCCAGACCAGAATCTTGCGGAATTCAAACCAATGTCACCTTTAACCTGTTCATTAAACAAAAACTTTGTTTCAAAATGGGGATGTTTCTACCCAGCAATCACGTTTAGTCTATTATATTCAATCAACTTGTGTGTTAATATCGGCTTTGGGTAAATTTGTAAATTCAGTCGGTAATAAAGCTCAAGCCTTGATGAGATTCAGAATATTTGAATCTCTTGGAGAGATTGAAAACAGTAGAAACACAGGTTTTAGAGGTGCGATTTTTACTGCTGGGGAATGCAATGTGTGCAAAAGCGCAATAAAGAGCACTGGTTAAGTGGTTAGTGTGTCGTACAATGCATTGAAATATCTGGCTAATGACGCGCACAAAGGCTACCTCCAACCAGATGTTGCCAATTTAGTCTATAACAAACATGCCGTAGCAGCTGCTTAAAGATAAGAGATATCCGATCAAGAAACGAATCATGAGAGAGTCGTTTACGTGGGATTGCGAATGAATATCGTTACATTGTTTGAACTGGTTTCAATATAGGAGTCTGATAAGAGTACGACATGTTGTACAACATTCATTCTGTATTCAGGCGTCTTTCGTCCTAGAAGTTGTTTGGAATTGAAATCGGATTTATAAATATTATTCTTGCCAAAATCAATGAGATCTCCGGATATTCTCCACTATCAAATTTGGCCATGCTCATCACAAGTCAACAGTTATAAAAATTCAATCCCTCCATATACTTACATTTTCCTCCAAAAAAATTCTTGCTGAAGAAGGCAGAATTTGTGAAACAATTTGATAGGACGAATGTAGAAGCTGCAGTAAAACTGCCAATTAAAAACCCTGTAGGATACAATTATGCTTTGGAAAAATGGTCTACTAAGGAACAGGGTGAGATTGGGGATTAGCATGCTCATTGATGTTGAAGCCAGACGATCCCTGGGGTTGGTAAAGACAAAGTTTCTAAAAGCCTCAGGATAGCCATCATGAAGATTGAATCCAGGGCAAGAAATGTCAAAGTCAGAATATCCTCACACACTTTCCAGATAATCGCTCTGATGAGTGATTGAGTTATGCCTACTGATATAGTCTCAGATTTCTCAATCAATGGCGCATTTTTGACCCGATCAAGAGTCCACTTCGTCATATTTCCAAATCATCAAAATGTTCCTAATGAAACTCTCTACTGTAGCTTTTACATTGGCACAACATGTAATGTTACATGTATTGTCATTTGTTACTCTTACCATCCCGTAATAGGATCCTCAGACTGACGAGTGGGCATGGCTTTCTGGTGAGGGTTGTAGCGTACTTGAACCGGGTTAGGGTTTTAGCTCGAGTACGAGAATTCTACCAAGATCGCAAGAATCGATAACGGTAATTTGACCCGATTCTATTATGCCATTAATTCATAGGAAAATTTGTTCCTCGAAGGTGCAACCTCGCTCATGACTCATCCAGATACGCTTCAGCTATAGCAAAATATATAAATATAAATGCCAACTGTTAAAAAATATTGGACTACAGTATCATTACCATGCTTTGGCAGACGATCGTAGAGCACGGTTAGCTGCTTGTTAAGTTCGAGGGTCAGAACTTCATTGGGTGTCTCATTTCGCATAGGCATCTCCTAGTCCCGAATTGACGTCGACCATCTCCGTCTTCAATACCCCCTCTCGATAATAAGAATGAGGAAATCCGTGGAGCGCACTTTTCTACTCCTCTGCTCACCTACCGGTTGTCAGAGAACGGAAGACGTACTGAAAAGGATTTGTGTCGAAGAGCTGATGACGTACAGAGAGAGATTGGTGAACGAAGGTGATATCGGAGAGACAGGCGGGGAGGAAAGAGACGAGAGAGGAAGCAAGAGATGGGAGATGGTATGTTTTATAGGCAATTACAAGTATGGCGTTTAAAAGGCCCGCACTGGCCAAGAGATAGTGCTTGCCAGCAATAGTGAGGCTCAACTGTGACTGTGAGCCCAAGTTTGCTGGCTGAAATAATGCGTAATCAGGGGGCATCTCGGTGACACCGGTACATAAAAAACGACTGCTCATTCGTCTACAATATTACAGATTCTATTTAGGCAATCTTGAAAAATGAAGCTCAGAGCAACATATTCGAGGAAGACTACAAAAGATGGGATAGATACGGAAGTTCAGCGCGCGGATGGATTCCGCTTGGACCCATTAGACAGACAATTGAGTACAGTGCAGAGCGATACGAGTGTAGACTGCAGAGTTCACCTTCAAGAAATCGTGGAATCTCATGTTTTGAGACATCTATTATATGAAAATGCACATTTCACTTTAGCGATAGAAAAACTGTCCTGAGTAAGCACAAACAATCTAAATCAATACCAACTAATCCGGAAATAACATAATTCTTTTCGTGACTCTTTGGCTGCATATTTTATATGGTTTATCCAATCTAATGCAGGTTTCTTGAATATCAGTTGATATTATCCATACTTAGGTTCTAGTATATATTTCATTCAGACCCCAGGAGGCAGATTCGACTGGAAATGGTTCATTTGGTGAATGGGGAAGGCACATTCGAGAAGAAACGATTCGTGTGTCAGTCGAGGTGGGAGAAAGCAGGTGAAGTGAAAGGCAAGCCAGAAGCACAATTTATTCAAGAGGAAGCGATTCGTAATTCGTTTGGCGCTTTGGGTGTGAGTTGGCTGTAGGCAGCCTGGGAGAGGAAGTGGGTCTTCTGATGATTGGGGATGGCGGATTTGAGAAGAAACAATTCGTGCGGCACTTGATTTGGAAGAAGGAAGGTAAACTGAATGCCGGGGGTGAAATCATTTGAAATTTGGCGGACAAGAAGAACCGCTCCTAAGGTAGACATGTGATGTCTCAAAGTAGCTAAAGGAGGACCATAAGAAATTTATTAACGTCGCTAAATGAATTTGCTTCAAACAACAGGAACCAATTCGCCATGGTCAATTTCCCAGCGAGCGGAACCGTACCACCACAGATGACCACCTCTCTTGCGCGCAAAGGCTTTCTGATACACGTGGAAGGAATCATTGTGCTTCTTTAGCTTGGCAAACGAGAGGTGCTCAAGTCCACGGATCTAGGGCAGTTTCCGACGACCTAGCCTTCATCGTTAAGGATACGTTACTCGTACTTGTGACATACTGCAGGAACGCTTGGAATTACACAGTAACACTACACTCACTTGGGAACAGACTCGGTTCCGCAGGTTATACATTATACGTTTTTCAGCCTCCGGCCCTTAGGACTATTTCAAGCATGCCTGAAACTTGTGAAAGCAATCGACCTAGGCTTAGACAAAACCGAAACTTGGGAGGACGCCGTAACCACCATCGTAGACCTTCCAGATCAGATCCTGAGATGATGAGGAGTTTTTTGACCTTAAGCTTACGTGCAGGAGGCTGTCATACGCCAATATCTCAAATACTATCTACGGCTGATACCGTTTATTCACCAAAGCAAATTTTAGCCTCACTCCGTAGGAATATCCTTATGGACAACTTAGTCGAACAACAAATTATTGAAATTCGCTGGCAACGCAGGCTTCGATAACCGATTTCTTTGTGGAGGAGCCGTATGCTGAGTGAGTTTTGCCTGGCTGTTTTGCCATGACGAACCGAAGATCTACAAAATCGACTTCTCACCGCCCCTTTCCCCATCAAGATGACCTCAAATTGGCACGGCGGATTTATTTAGAAAAGTTCCTGTTGTTAGTCACATACGCACGCAGTGTCCCAAGATGCAAACAACCTCGACACCAACTACATGTGTAATTTTGATGAGATAAATTTGTTTTTTTGTCCAGATACATTGATACATACTAGAATTACACGGAAATTGCATATGAAATACATGAGAAACACATGGAAACGCGTTAATTCCGACATGTAATTATTATCCAAACATATTATTTTACAACAAAAGGCTTTCCGGAACAGAATTTGGAGGATAACACATGAAAAAAACATTGTCAAAACGATACGACGTTGCTTCTTGTCTCCTCTCGTTTTCGTTCCGCGTCGTCGCTTCTTGTCTGCACTCGTCGCAGTTCTGCATAGTCCCGTCTTGTCCCTCTCGTCATCGTTCCGTAATCGCCGCTTGTCTTCTGTCGTTATCGTTCAGCGCGGTCTATACATATCGTAGTACATGAGCCCAAGCCGGGGCCAGTGCCAAAGAAGGGGGATAATGCCATAATCGTTGCCCCAATGGAACGGCCCAGTAACAATACAGGAGGATAGCTAAGGGAAGAGGAGCCCCCCTCGATAGTTATCTATCAAGTGTGTGACTGGAATCTGCTAATAATGAATGCCCCTGGAAGGAGGAACTGATCTTCAATTCGTTCAACACACGATTAAACCGAATCCCTTCCTTTCGAATTCGTGATTTTCCCTTTGTTCATGTTCTTACTTCTTAACCCTGCTCCTGTTACAATCCCAGTCCTCGCGCTTCAGTCAAACCTTATCAGATTGTCGTTCGGTTTTTTACAACCAACGAATGCCCTCGGAATCTCCAAGGCAGTTTCTCTTACTAATCTGAACTTTCCAATACAAGAACATATTGTCGATCGATAAGGATCTGTCACTTGATCATTACTGCTGTCATTTTCTGGGAAGTCTTTGATGGCCGGATATTTTTGCCAGCCGCTGAGCATTCGGACAATATCCAAACGGCTTTCCGCCATTTCGTGTTCAATTGGCCAGTTGGAGTGTATTTGACCGACAATGGATCAGAATATATTGTTACAGAAAAAGAGATTCCAGAAAGCCCACCTTCACTTCATACAGCGTGCATAATCTACTATGGACTCGAGCCCATGTACAGCCAGACACACCCCCCTTAGAGGGTTACACAGCCCTCCTTCCTCTCATTATATGAAACATCTTTGATAGAAAGATGTCGCTACATTGGCTCAGGATTAAGGCCGGTCATGGCCCATTGGGACGGCCTCGTTTCGCCTCGCCTGCTATCACCAAGGTCGCTGTCCTTCGACAACGACCTCACAACTCCCTACAGGCTACCTCGCAAGCGCCACGAGGTTTTGGGAGTTTTAACAACGATATTGGTGTATGGCAAATATGCTCACCAGATTTTAGGCCTGGTCTTATTAACTCCACCAACGCAATGAAAGACGACGAAGCTCTCTGACGATTCTGGGGTAGACGCTGAGTCCATGGACGAGGTATCAGCATCTGAATGAAGCTCCATCCCCATTAGCTGAGTTCCCAGTAGACATACTAAGAAGTGATCAGGCTCAATATAAAAGTGATACGAATAGAGTCTCGATAAAGGGATACTTGACAAGTGAAAGTTTTTTCTGTACATCAAACGCGGTCTGATAGAATTATTGTTGCTCATCTTAATCAATAAGGAGTCAATCTCAGGGAACTGAAAGCTCCGGGTGTAGAATTGATCACGAGATCAATCTCGGAGCATTTCTGGTTGACCCGATCAAGATACCCCTTCGTCATATTTCCAAATCACCAATGACTTGGACAATGTTCTTGATGATATTCTCTATTCTATCTCATACATTGGCACAACCTGTAATGTTACATGTACTGTCATTTGTTCTTCTAACCATCCCGTACTAGGATCGTGAGATTGGCGAGTGGACATGGCATTCCGGTGAGAATGTTTTGTTACTTGATGATAATGTTACTGATTACGTGACTGTTAGGGCTCAATACTGGATTAGTTGAAAAGATTACCCATTGTATTGGTACTGAGTCTGAACATCAATGTATATCCAATCATGTATGGGATTATATGGTCATGAAACTATCTTCACAAGTTCAATATGATGATCTCGTACAAGATTATCAACATTACTGCCGCAGAGCAATATCTGTTATGGAGCCAAGTCATGATCTGGCTAAGACTCTATTCAATATTCGCTGTGATATTCAGGGATTTTCCACCATCTTGAATAATGTTCTCCATGATCGATGTTCCAGTACCATGTCATTGTTACTGAACGATGCCAACAATATCCTGTTCGGTCTTGCATCAAACATGTCCATATTCAGTGATTGGAATGCTTGGCAGATCTCGGAGCTGTTAAATCACCGACTGCATTCAGCATTGGCTCATATTCGAATGCAATTTTCACATCAGATTACGACACATTCGTGATATCGAAATCCGCAGAATGTTCACAGAACTGGGTCTGATTTTCCCCTGAATCTCTTCCAATATTTAACTATTCTGTTTCCAGATGATTTTATCAACTCGCAGTTATCTCCATCTAAGTCGTCTGACAGCGCAGATGGATCTTCAAATTTCAGTTACTTCTCATTTACAGATTTTATGGGCAGCAAGATTGCAAATGAAGATGTCGATCAATCCTGTAAGCGGTCTACTTGTTCCGATGGATCTGCAGAGACTGGATCCAACCATTTCAGTTACTTCTCATCGAAAGATTTCATGGGCAGCAAGATTGTGAATGAAGATGTCGTTGAATCCTGTAAGCCGTCTACTTGCTCTGATGTTTCTGCAGAGACTGGATCCAACCCTTTCACTTATATGCCTCAAGACCTCTCATTGAAATACTTTATGGACAGCAATGTCAAATCAAATCCTGATTCAAACACAGCTTTAAGATCGTCAACGGGCTCCGCAGAGCTGGTTTTTGAAGTTGAAGATTCTAATGTCTGTGATCCTTGGAATGCATTCATTCAAGATTTAAAAGCTCTAATTACTGATTAGTCAATAGCTCTTGAGACTACAACATCTGCCAGTACTGCCGTTAATGAACATTTTAACGCTGAGCAGGTTGCAGCGGAAGCAATTCCGCAGGATTCAGCTCATTTTATGCCGGAGGATCCAGCTGAATCTATGCCGGAGAATCCAGCTGAATGTATGCAGGATATCTCGCATGTTGATGAGGTCGAGATTGGCGTCGAGCAGTATTGCGTCCCTCCCAATAACGACAATACTGATGATATTATTCCTGAAACTTCTGCCTTCAAACTCCATGTCAACAGCAACACAGTAAATCTCGAGCCTGTTTCTCCAGTTTCCAGTTTATCTTTAAAACCTGCTGAACGTCTATCTAAGAATCAGATTAAGAAACGACATTCAGGTTGGTAATTTATTTTTTTGCTTTTTGATTTCGTTGACATCATTTAGAGTCCAGGAAAGCGAAATCACGCAGCAATCGGACCTCCAAAACACAGAAACCAGACTCAGCTTCAGGTACAAATGGAGAATCTTTCTCATAGTTTCTCATTCTCTTGATTTGCCTGTTAACAGTACAAAGAATTCTCAATCTTCGTTTTCGTTTCCAACTTTTGCGATCTTTCCTTTTGTTTCTATTGTTTTGTAATTAATTTGTTGCAGGACCTACAGTTGAAGCTGGATCTCCAGTCACGGATATTACAGAAGTTGCTCTCGAACCAGAATCTGAATGTAAGCCCGTGGAGCCGATCTCCGAACCCGGAAGCAGTACGGTCGCGACTGCTCAAGATCATGTCGAGATTCCCAGTCATGAAGATTCTTCAAAAACGGTGCCAGTCTCGGACTCGGCCAGTTTAAAACCCGCAATCTCCAAGAAACAACTCAAAAAGAAATCCAAATGTAAGTCCTGGTTCGTAATGCTTCTATATTTTGTCATATTGTTGTAGGTCGAACTACTGTGAAAGACTCTATCCCAGTAACGTTAACTCCAGGTCAGTTTTACTCGTTGAAAATGAATCTGAGAGTAACATTCGGGCAGAACCTTCAGAAGCATCATCAATAGTATTGAGATCCGTAGGTTGGTGGAGGAAGTTGTTTATGTTATTCGGATATTGATATGTTGCGACTCACTATGTTAAATTGAGACTCCACTTTTTTCCTTTCATTCTTTTTTGGTTCCTGCTAATCGATTTTCGCTCAGATTCTAAGAATATTCCGGACCCGAAAATCATGGGCCAATTCCCATGTCAGGTAGATTTCACGCTACCGGATCTGTTACCCGATGACCCCACGTCTTTATTATTATTCGAGAGACATGTTTATGGACTGACTTTTCCTCACTGCTCGCAAATGTTACTTACGGAATTGTTGCTTGCTCTCAGTCGGGACCATGTGCAACATAATACTGACAGCAAAGCTCTCGCTAAGACATTAGCGAATGTGAATTTTTTCCTTCCACAAGTTCGAATCGATTCTAAGATATTTCGAACTCTCTATGCACGCCATTCTCTACGATATTGGTCAGGCCCCGGATCAGTACGACTTCAAGGAAGTTGTTAAAATCATGGCTGAATTACATGATGCGCGCCTGGAGTATAGTAAGTCAATGCTGCAGACGCACGGCAATTTCCTGCAAGATTTCTTTCGACAACTACCACAAGCCGTGGACCAGTACAACGCCTTGACTCGATACCCGGATCGCCTATCCAGTGCGCCCATCGCCGAAATCCTTCATCAGAAGCTTTCCATTCAGGACCAACTGTCCTTGTATCACTCACAAAGTAATGCGGCTTTGAAGAGCGCCTTTGAAGAGGCTAAAAGCGTTTTATCCATGAATAATCGTCCAGATCGGATCTGTCAACCTATTTCAATATTGGACTATTCTATACGATTTGATCAGAATACCATCGATCTCATTCAGGAATTCATCAAGGTTTATAGGACGCTGCCAGGTGAGGATTTATGAAATGATTTGTCTATGTGATTCATGAGACTTGTATCAGACACGATCGAGAGCCACCTGCAAGATATTCTACGACCATACAAGAACATTCAGTCGAAGAAATATCTGAAGGAGAAGAAGAGAGGTGCCAAATCTCGTATTGAGGATGCATTCAACAGTGCTACAACTTGTGCTTTTATCAAGATCGAAAACCTAACTCAGCAGTGGCTTGCACATCCATTAGTGGATTTTTCAAAGATCTTTTCTAGCGCATTGCCATCCCATACATCTAATGATGGGTTGATCGCAGCATATCGCTTGAATCTCGCGGAATTGATGTGCCATGTGGTTACAATTTGTGCATTCAATGCCATTGATACCATTCAGTACGAGATTGAAAACATTGTTGAGTTCAAATTCCAAGAGTGTGAGCTTCTTGTTGTTGCTGCCGACTATTCTTTATTAGCTAAAGAATTTCTGGACGTCAAAAATCGCCTTAGCAAAGATATTTCCGGACTCTTTGCCGATCTTGTGAAGACTCCATCTTCAACCCAATAATTTTCATATCCATGTAATTGCAATATTGTACTCCCTCAATGTCAAATATTTTGTCGGGAACTGGTGTGAAAATTGTTCAAAACAGAGTACTGAATTTCGCCCGGTACAACTACAAGTCACATACAGTCTTCACCGAAAATCGATGCTTTGATTGTTTGAGTCTCTAAAACATCTCAATGCTTGATTGATGACACCTATGATTGATTTGTATTCGACAGCCTTTGCTGTGTCAGTAGCACAAGGTCTGGAGTACGCCGGCTTGTCACCTTTGTTATCATGAGAAGCTCCTACTTCCGTTTCCAGAGATGGCAGTATTTCACCTATTTATGAAAGGTAGACTGTGCTTGGCCCTTTGTCGGACCTACTTAAGCCATGAAAAGGTAGAATAGAAACCCGCCCAATCCAACAGTGACTCCAACCCATGTATAAAACCCTCTCAAGACTCTCCTGCTTGTTGTCCAGCTTATCATTCTGATGGTTATATGAAATCATGAAAAAATTCTCACACAGTGCATTACTAAATATGAGCTACTAGTGCTACACTCATACATCGCCCTGGAGCTATCGCATAGTTCCAGGAACAACTATTAAAAAGATCTGCTTTCGTTCATTGAAGCAAGGACTAACGTGAATCCCTCGCAAAAAATAATGATTACCGAAGATCTGAGTACCCGTGACGAATTGTTAGGAACCAACCATAGAGAAAAACACACATATCGAGACGAAGCCTTACTCACGTTAAACTTAGTAAAGGACAACCTACCAGAGAGAGCAACACATTAGATATTACGCTAGCTAATGATACAGCGGTAGACAGCATCAACAGACATAAAGTGATACCAAAACTTAATAGCGGCCACAACCCAGCACAAACCAAGATTAAACTAGAGCGAGATCCATATGCAGCAAACAGACGACCAAGAACAACAAAACAGACTTTACAGTAATGAATATTAAGAAATAGTTCGAGAATCTACGAGAGGCAATAAATTAAACTAGAAATAAAGCTATCGCTCTCGACCAAATCAACGAAATCCTGAAGAAATCTGTCTCAGACAAAACGATACCGCATAAACCTATTGAAATTTGGACGCCACAGCTTAAGAAAGCGGATCAAAATAAAACACGGAATGCAACTGGGAAAGCTCGTAGGCGCAACCAAGACACTGCAGCCCCATACCGAGAATCTGTAAGGTTACAGAAAGAGTTCCGAAAACTCTTTAAAAAAACCAGAGCTGTATATAACAAACAAAATCGGAAGAGCATGCGAAGACCCTACAGGCGCAGAAGTCTACAAATTGATTAAACAACTAGAGCCCAATCGAAAATCCCGACCACACGCTTTGGCTTCCGCTGATAAGGAGGCGATATGTCTCAAAATATTTTCAAGGACATGAAATTGATTTCCAAAGATTTCACTGTGTCTATTCCGAAGATAACCAAGGGTGCCTGAAACTGGACAACGGACAGCGCACACCTACCGGCACTAAACATTTCGCAGTTCGAATTCAATTCTCCGCGACCTGACTCGTGACGGCATCATCAAGGCGCAGCCCTCGCAGATCCATTTACAAAGCTGTTAGGACCAATCGATTTTGCAGGAAAAATTTGACCATTTATGAGGGAAACCCAAGATCCACCAAGGGCGACGACATCAAGGGCGACGATATCAAGGAAGTCATTATAAAAGCAGTTGACGAATTACACAAGAACAAGGAATATCATACTATGATTGAGATTATGCAGTATATGAAGGAATTTTTACAAGATACAGAGGATAAAGGTGTTGCAAAATTCCGCTGCATTACTATTGAGAAGAGATAAAACTTCTACCATTTCATAGAATCAAAAACGATTTTTTAATTTTCAATTTTAATTTAAAAGAGAAAAGACGTAGGGGGATTTTGATATTATTGATAATGGCATTGGGAATATCATTTTTTGGAATGGGTTTTTGTATTCGGTTGGAATTATTTGGGGGTGTTTTGTGGGTTGGATTTTGGGGCGGGTATTCTCATTGGATTAGGATTTTTGGGATGGGCGGGTATGCTCTTATGATTAGAATTAAAAAAGTGTTAAAAGTGCCATTTCTGAAAACCCCAGACAAGTGATATTTTTGGATTTTGTTTCAATAATATCACTTGTCCACAAGACAGCATTTCGATCGAAGGAGAGTATCGAGGGCGAGATGAGTCGCTGGCCGCATCTCACCTTCCCGGCAACCTCAATGCTGTCCAGTCCTCTTGCACCACGGCGTGTTGGAATGTATTTGGGTTCAGGGTTTAGGGTTCTAGGGTTTAGATTCACCGTGAACTCCCTATATACCTCTCAGTCCCTAATCTCCAAGTCCGTCGCGGCGTTCGAGCTCCAGCACTGACCATGCTGAATTCGACCCTGCGAATAAAATCAGTCGTGTTCCCCTCTCTCTCGTCTCTTGTCTCCTCGTAGATCCATCACATAACAA
>RBZT01000450.1:0-14126 GCA_003693705.1 Polymyxa betae
TTCTTGATTTGGGCCAGAACGGCCATCCAATCTGGACTACCTTAATAGCCATCAAGTGTTCGTCTGCGGATCGAGTCACGCTGATGACTGAGGATTTTTGAGGGGTTTCGGGATACCATTACGAAGCGCTTAGCTACTGGGGATATGAGGATGCCCTGGGGAATGTTGAGGAACGACTCGAAAGGAGCCGGAACACTTTTTTGTATCGGTTTGGGAACCAACTAAGCAATCTAAGCGCTTAGATTGCTTAGTTGGTTCCCAAACCGATACACGGTCAAGGGCCGGACCTTTTGGCCAGAGCTGCTGCGACCAGCATGCTGGGCAAGAACACATGAATCTCCGTCACTCAAACTGGACTTTCCCTTGACCATGGAGGGGCAGGCTTAGGGGTAACCATCGAGACAGATGGCTTGTTCATCAGCTGGTCGCTTTCAGCGTCTGTAGTTTGGGATAATTTCTGACGTTTGCGGCGAGGGGGTTTTAACAAATCCATTTCCGATTCCGCAGGAGAGTGCAACGATTCCTGCCAGCTGTGGTCGGGGCTCGTTTCCAAATTAAATTCTCCGACTTCCGACTGCAGCGCTGCAGATCGGTCGCCTTTGTCAAGAACCGACTTGTTGAAACGAAGGATATAAGAATAAGAAGATAAGAGTCAAAGAAGAACAGGAAGAGAGGCGACGAGGGGCGGGGCTAAGACGAAACGAGATGAGAAAGTTGATTCAAGAACGGCGTTGATCGAACTGAGCTAGCCAGAGTTCGGTCGTGTTGCACAGGCTCGGTATTATCATGTAGTCACAGGAATGCAGTTCCTGAAGGAAGCGGCTGCGCCTGCACACGATCATGACAACTTTCTTCATGGTCGCTTTCCTCCTCCACAAGGACCTCGTCTTCGCATTCGCCCATGTCAACGCGCTCTGTCATTTTATAACGTACATGTTTAGCTTTCCTCACGTCTACAGGCATAAGCAGATCTCCAGTTGGTTTTTTTACGGTAAAGCGATGAGAATTTTCGCTTTAAGCTTTCCACAGATCGGTCCATGCCTGGATATCGCAGGTCATGTTCGTTAAGAACGTCATCCCATTCAGTCGAGCAGAGCGGTAGAGCATCGACTGCTTCGTCGAACAGACCCAGAAGCGAATCAACCTCTCTCTGTGAAAAGCAGCTCTCTCGACCGGATCTCCCCGAAACGTAGGATCGATGAACATCAGGTATCCGATATGGCCCATACCAAATAAAATCCAGTTTACCGATATGTTTAATTTCGGGTATACCTTTCAAAACGTAATCGCCGATGTCGAAGTTCGGCAATGTTCGGAGCCTGGCTTTAGAGTCACATTGTCGCTCTGTCTCTGTAGAACTGCGCCTGGACTTCACACAGCAACTAACTGACCAAAAGGTACAATAACAGCTCCACAGCTGTTAGTCCAGGGCCTACTTAAGCAGTACTACACATGTCTCAGTAACGGACAAAATTCGTTTGTGCATATACTGAAGACTGCTTTGAAGTTGTTCAATAGGCGACAATCAGTACTGACTGAAATTCTATAGAACTTATAGCTAATGATGTTGTGGAACTGAATATGAATACGAAACGAGCCATGGGACCGCTTCGTTATCTCGCGAATGTTAAGTAGTTAGAGTGAATTTGATGAGGATTTCACCACAGCTTGGAAAGGCGTTAATCCTCAAGTTGCGCAACTCATTGATGGATTCGATCATCTAAAAGCATTAGATAGAAGTGACGAGTTTTTCAATGAGTGCCGTCGACTTCATGACGGACGCATTATTCACTCGGCGAAAATGCCTCCCCAATTCATGGAATTGGTCGCGAGTGTTGAAGCGCTCCAATCAGCGACGTCATAATATATCAATGCGGACAATGATATCATTTTAGCTGTTAAGGAGCTATATGACGATCTTGTGGCGGCGAAACATGCACGAGTTGCTGAAACCGCTCCAATCAGGGATAGTATTGCGAATTTCAACAAAGCACGTCCAGGCCAACTTACTGATGAGGAGATCTGTACGGGTCGCTGTAAATTGGCCTAAAATTGGCCTACGGCCTAAAAATGGCCTAATCTCCGTGGGCGCAGTTTTCGTTTACAATTGGCCTAAATATGGCCTAATCTGGCCCAGATGGCCTAAAAATGGCCTAAAGCTCACAGAATATCAATAACTCTAAAACCCTACTCTATAGCTGTTCGTTGCCAGTTTCCAGCTGGCATGGGCAGGGCCCATTTCAAAGCGATTGTCAGTCTTTGTGGAGCTCCCAAGTGGAATTCATGATCCGATCTTACGAGTTGCAACAGTAATAAACTTTGAAATATAATACAGGAAACCTGAATTCTGTCCCCCTTTCGATAATTGGTAGCAAAACGAAAGGTGCTACAGTCAATCCTTTCTATAACGACACTCTTTATAACGACTTCTTTATAGATGCCCGATAATGGTACTATGTACGGATATTGTTGTATGGATTCTCTACAAAGTCATCAATGACATGGCGGCGTGGCCTATGTCTGTTAGATTATGGGGCTCTTTGATTATCATCTCGTTCTTCACAATACAAACTGGATTTTCTACCATGGTCTCGTCACCCTTAGACTAGACACCTGGGAGGATTATCATGGCGTCTGACGCTTAGACCCCTTTTATCTCATGAACCCTACTCCTTCGAGAAAGAGAGTAGTCGTTTAGGATAACCGAAAAACAGCTGTTTTACAGAGTATACAATGATAACATTACAGAGAAATAAACTAAAACATCGCTGAGCTGGGTTCTGAAAGATTGGGTTATCAGGTGATTCAGGTCTGCCGTTCGACTATTTGTGGCACTGTAAGAGACCTTAGAAGTTCGAGGATCAGATGAGCAAACTGACGTTAACGACGGCAAATCGAAGCGCATCGAAAACTTGTTAAACACTTTTCGGGGTAACCTCGAAAACAAGCCAGAAAAACTTCTTGAAGTTTGTATAGCTTTGATTTTGTATTAATTCAAGAACTAAACCTAAAAAGAAACGATTCCAAAAAATAACTGATGCGAATTTATACATGCGAATGGTCCATAGCCCGTTCGGGAGAATACATTTATAAGGACAATGTTGTTGTAAAGAAAACTCGCCTGTGTCGTTATAGAGTGGGAGGCACGACTGCAGCTCGGCAGATCCTGAAATAGCCCCTCATGTCAATAATATTTTCGAAGATAGACGAGTAAATGCAGCGAAACCACCCAGCAATATTAGGATATATTGATTTGGTTCTCAAAAGCAAAGCGCTGTTAGTCTAAAACATAATCGCAATCCTAAGCGCAAGAGCGCCAGCACTTCGTTGCCCTCAAAAAAAATTCAAGATTTGTTGGGGCACGAAATCGGTATTGTCTGAGCCTGTTTGAGAGAATCACCAGAATGAAATTTCCTGAAGGCCGTGCGTAGACCATTCAGATATCAACTAACTATAAAACCCTACAGATGAATAAAGTGTTCAGTTTTTAGGTGTATTCTCAATTAATGTCAATGCTAGATCATCATATCAAAAAATTGTCAACCAATCTGCAATCGTGCATTGAACTGGCGTTAGGCCATTTTTAGGCCATTTGGCCAGATTAGGCCATTTTTAGGCCAATTGTAAAGGAAAACTGCGCCCACGGAGATTAGGCCATTTTTAGGCCGTAGGCCAATTTTAGGCCAAATTCCATTCTCCCATCTGTACGGCTTTTACCTTATACAATAGGGGGTATCAAAGTTGGCTTCTCGCAAAAAAATTAAAGCGCTTTAATTTTTTTTAAGCACCTGCCAGGTGCTTTAAAAATCTGCTTTAATGGCTTGCTTTAATTGGTCGTTTAAAGCGTCGGAATGCGCAAGTTTGATACCCCCTAATCAGAGGGGAGATGTAAGGGCCAAAATTTCCTATGAAGGAGTTCTGAACGCTCTCCGCTTAAAGAAGCAGAAGAATGTCATCGACCAGGGTTTTCAATCCTTTCGGAAGCTTGATGTCCCGGCAATGTGCAGTAGATTTTTGAACGGGCTGGAAGAGAGCGAGCGAATACATATAAAGCAATTCAAGATTTGGCCGCTGCTATGAAGACAGAGAATCCTTGAGGTGTTAAACCACCTGCGCTTGGTGGTGATGAATTCAGCATCGAAAACGCTGATCGATATCGCTATTTTTGATGCTTAGCTAAACTTATTATAACTTGCGGGTTTTGCACCAGGTACGTTCTAATACACGATAATGGCTATAATCAAGTGTTTGTATCTAACAATGATGTTATCATTGATTGGAATCAACTTGAAGAATGAAGGCGATAGGCGGTAACGTTACCTTATAGCATGCTGCGATGGGTTCGGTTCAACGGCACACGACTCGAAACATAAAATGTATAATTTCAGGCTCGAAGAGAAATTCGCATCTTCCCGCAACCCCCTGCTGTGCGCGACAGCGACTGCTCATCACGGCGTTTTCGGAGTTTGTCGGACTGGTTGGCAACATCCGTGTGCCGTCGTCATTCCCTCTTTGACATTGCTGATGACGGGTACAGCTGTGTATCTGTGTCTGCTCGTATATAGTCAATATCTGATCATTAGTGCATGGCCCATATATGATCCACCTCTATACAGCCCATATCAGGTCCTGGACTATCAAATCCTCTCTATGTATATCCATGCATAGTACTGATAGATATTCCTCAACAGGTATCATGGTTGCATCCCCATTCGATGGGCCAGTACCACTACTACTACCCCGATACCAACGTAACGATATCATTATAGCGTTTGGGCGGTCTTCAAAACCCAGCTGATTGATTGCCCTGATACAGAGCCTGATCCCGCCTGTCTATTCCTATCCAATCTATCCATCAGTATGGCCACCGCCGCCCATCGCCACCCATCCCGGGTCGTACTGGCCCGGGGTCGGCCGCCCCAGTCTCCCATTTCATCACTTTACAGACTGGGTACGATTCGTTTCTGTCTCCCCCGCACTCGACGATTCGCATCGATCGTCGACGTTACGATCCCGACTGAGACTCTGTTACTATAGACTGGGGGTAGCGCCCTGGGGCCGCTGCCTGCCCCCATCGCCCCCGCCATCTACAGCTACGGGCCGCCAGTGCACGTTCCCGATTCGTCGTGGTGCTGGACCCCGGCGGCGGCGGCGGCGACGGCCTCGTCCCCCCGATACGTCCCGTATCATAACTGCTGTAATCATTTCAATCGCAATCCGGATTGCGATTGCGCCCGATTCTGTCGGCAGCGATTGCTACCACCACCAACGCCACCGCCGTCGCCCGCGTCGCCGTTAAGTGCTGTCGTGCCGGCCCCGGCGCCAGCACAGGATGAGGCGGTTTCCGACGAATCCGTCTGCGGCGGCGCGGACGTTGCCGGCAGCTCGGCGGCCGTGTCCGAAAGCGATTCCGACGGTTGCTGGTAACGAAACGCCCCACGCTTGTGCCCGTGTCCCGTACTGGCCCTGAATCCGGTTCTGTAACAGGACCCGGACCGACGCGGTTACAGAGGATCAGCTGGAACCCGAACTAGTGACGGAACTAACAGGTGTAGTGACACCGTCTACAGTCCCGGATCTGTCCGACCATCATTTCGTTACCGAACCTGATGCCGTGGATCCGGATATGCCACGTTTCCCCGAGGAGTCCGATCCTACTATGAATGAGTCAGTATGTTGTATATCTGATCATCATATATCGGATATAGCAGAATCTTTTACAGCTCAGATACAGATATCCACTTCGCCTAATAAGTATCAGAGGACTCCCAACAAGAAACTGAAGGCGAAACCAGTAACGTCAATCTTCCCATTTCTATGTGTAACATAATTCATCTTTGACAGAAACATGGTCGAGGACGCCCTGGACGTTCGTCATCAGATCGCAGATCGACTATAGAGACCACCACCATCATTATGGATCAGCAGCAGAAGGCCGCTCCCGATCATCACCCCGACCCCATCCTCAAGGCATCGCGGGCCAGTATCGCCACGCTGATCGGCACCATCACCCGCCTCGCCGAGGTCGTACTGGACCCCGACCTGGGCCTGCCGACCCCCTTAACTAACCACGCGTCTCCCAACATAGGACCGAAATTTCGGCGTCGCGCAACGTCTCGTGCTGGATCTGTTCAACGCGCGTCTGACCAGTACGTCCGCCGCCCCTCTGTCCGTACACGTCCGTCCCCACTGACCCGGCCGTCCTGGCCCGCACCACAGAGCTGCCCCCGCTTCACGCGCTGGTCTTTGGCACCGATGATGATCCGATCCTGTTGGCGAAGCTGTATAGTATGAAGGAGTCGGCCTGGGAGGAGGGCGATCGCGTCCTCGATCTGGCGGATTCGTTCGCCGCGAACCCGATCGTCGCCCAGCGCATGGTCGCCCTGTTCGGCGGCGCCGCGGACGTGCTGGCGGAGGCGTTCGCCGCCGACCCGGACGCCGTCGCCCACGTCATCGCCACGTTCGATGACCAGACCAAGGAGATGTACGCCATACTGACGAGGGCGCTCAGTGTCCGCTCCGAGTATTACAAAGAGCGACGCGCGTGCTGGCCCGTCGCCGAGCTCGTCGATACGATGGAGATCGCGACGTTCGATATCGGGATCCTGTCTTCCAAGTTCCGCGGCGGTCTGGCGCAGAGCGCAGGCGGCGTCGCCCGCGATCACGATCTCGTCAACGATTTCGTGATGGTGGCGACCGAGTCCAGCCGTCTCCTGGCCGTGAACGGCGTTCTCAACGCCGTCGCGCTGCTCGGCGACAACGTCCGCGGCTCCATCGTCGCCGAGCTCGAGCGTCGTCTGGACGCCGCCCGTCAGGATCCGCACGCGTATCGAATCTTTCACGATCTTCTCACACCCGTCAATTCACCAATGCTGCGTCACTGCACCGAACACGATCTCGTAGGGCCGTACTGGACCGCCGCGCGCACTCTCCCAACCGTTCATGTTTGATCGTTTAGGATGACGACGATCGCGAGATGAGGACGCGCCTTGATACGATGGCAAACCGTTTCGGTAACGTAATCGGCAGGGTTCGTTACGTCCACGTTACTGATGATGGCTGCAGATCTGGAATGTCCCGACGTGTCGTTGCCGAAATCGTTCCGGAGTCCGATCGCCCTGCGCAAACTGCTGTCCAGGAACGGGGTCCTGGTCGAGCTGGCCGGCGCTCTGAACCAGGATATGGCCGAGATCGTGGCGCTGTTCGTCGACAAGGCCAAAGTGCTCGCTGAGGAGATGCGCGATCTGACCACGTCGTGGCTCTTCGACAAGCACGGCCGGTACGCCGGCGATAAACTCGCCGGCGTCGTGGTCGTGATCTCGCATCTGGCCAGCTGGGCGATCCTGAGCATGAAGAAGAACGTGACGGTGACGCTCGTCGCCACCATGAGCCGGCGGCTCGGGCGCTTGGTGCAGCTGGCCGTACACGCCCTGCTCCGGGGCGGCCGATTCGAGTACGACCAGAAGACGCTGGTGGCGGTTCTGAAACCGGGCCTGCTGGATCGATGCCAGCAGATGATGGAGATGCATAAATACCTGGAGAGGACCCATTCTATACAGGATATTCTGGCGACGAGTTTGTATAAGGCTCTGCCATTACGGGTCGCTCGCGATGCGCTGTTCATCGATCAGCAGCAACGTGAGGTAACGACCGAACGCCAATAAATCAACGATCGATTCCTTCCAGCTATCCTGGCCGGCAACCCGCGCCATCTCGTTGTGTTTTTGAGCGCTCGAACAACAAACGGCAATAGTATGATGTATGAAAGTGATTGGAATATGGAGCAACCAAACGATGGCATCTGATTGTCAGGCTGCCAACGAGGTTTCGTGGTAAACATTATAAGCTAACCAATGCGTTGATTGATATGCTCCTGCTGATCAACAACAGAACGTACAGTGTTATCCGATGGCACCGCCAGGTCATACTAGCCCTACCCTCCAGGGCAATGTTCGCATTTGGTAGCAAATGGCTGTCAGATTTCCGATCAGGCGACTTGAAAATTGTGTAGCCTAAGCGGTGTCCTTATTTAAGAGAAGCTCCAAATCGCCCTCCTGAAGCGTGATCTTGAAGCGGGATCGCCATACCTGAAACAAACAAAACAGTCGTTTGAAGACCAAAACGTCAACAGGGATTCATGAAACAGCCGCAGAACGTGAAAATCAGTGATAGGAAAGGGTCGAAACTGATCAAATCGGAGATATGTTCAGAATTCAGTAAATACATAGCAAGTTTAATCAAGTGAAAAATCCCTATCGAACTGGACATAGATGTCGGATTCCAAGTCCCGTATTCAATCAGATCTCGAAAGGTGTCAGATTGATAGTGTGGATCTCCCTCTCGGCGTTGCTCATGATAACGTTGGTATGTCAGCATAGGCTGTAGTTATTCAACAAAAACTGAGAACGTTCCTATGCTCTGAAAGGAATCAGGATTGGTTTTCGAGCAAACCCATTTCACGACCTGGATTCGGCCGCAAAGCAAAACCATCGAAATCTACGTAATCCTGTTCTCAAATGTTGCTTGGTCTTGTTACAAATAGTTCCAAGTTCATGAACTACTCGAGGCCATCCAGCCGAAAATGCAACGCGAATGAATGCATTGCATCGCATTCATTGGCAGGTACGAGGTGTTCTGCATTCACATTCATCATCTAAAAAGCGCCCGAAAAACTGATTTCGGTTTGCTGGGAACTGAGTTCTCAAATCGCTGCCGGCAACGGCAACACTCTTTCAGTATCATATTCCGTTTTACGCGAACGGAAGCACAAGACGTCATGGCGATCTATAGCAAGGTCGATGCCGAGCATCGCATCTTCAATATTGTTCGATCGTTGGCAATATCGTCAAACAAGCTGCTATTGAAATCGTGGAATACGACGGCGTTGCGTCTGATGATCGGTAAGATGACACGCTTCAGTTGCAATGAGAATTACTTTATCGATTTCGCCCGCCTGTCGTCATCGTCTTGCTGCTGTCGGCGGAAGAACTCGCAGAATGACGCCGGTTCGCTGCTGTAATCAGCCTTGAGATCAGGCGGCGACGTCATGGCCTGCGCTCGACACAACGCCGCCATCCATTGCTCAGCTTCGAAGCTCGATGATGCCTGCAGAATCGCCACCCGATAGTGCCCATCTCCATTCCAATATCCGACCAGAATTTGGCGCTCATGAGGATCGTGTTGCAATAGGGCGACGCTGCTTAAAGGAATCTACACGAGAAATTGTCAGAGAGATCGCGATAGTCGGCAACGATCACGATTACGATCTTCGACTTGAACCCGAAAGGTTTCGAGATCTTCAATGTCCAATCGTTGTTGTTGCTTAAGCGGATTCGTGGGCGTTGCCATCGGGAGCCGCGATGAAGCGATCTCTGCATTGAATTTCCAGCCTGAATCCGATGTGAAAACAAACAGAAGGAAGGAGCTGTCACAGGCTGCGTCTTGTTCGGCAACGAAGGCCACAGAAAATATCGCCAACAGTCATTAACATCAAATTTGACAATTTTCATTCTCGTTCCGAGAGCGACTTCGTCGCCCCGATAAAGCATCTTATCTGAGCGGAATCAGGCCATAGAAAGCGACCTTGAGAAAAGCCACTGAATTAGAACATTGTTGTTCTGGAACAAAAAGGAACAACTGAATTGTAAGGCGCATCTGGTCTCGATCAACGGGTTCGGCTGCAACATGGCATCCTTATATTCCTGCAACGCCCGGCTCGTCCGACGATGCAAAGCACTCAAGCTTCGATATTGGCGCCGGGTCGTCTGCTCGCTGTACAAAGATCGACTGGAAATCACGTCGCTTCCTGGGAACGTGGCGATTCTGGCGCCGATTCGCATCGCGTTCGCGCTCGATAAATTATCCGATCCGTCTCTGAACAGGAGAACGATTCGCATTGGCAACGGACACGAGACGCTGACGCTCTTCAGCGATAGTCGTATTGATGCATGCCGCCTAATCAATCGCGTGAATTTGGTCAAGAAACAAATCGCAATAGGAGTCCCGGTTAGACTGCCGCCTTCGACAGATCTGTGGATCTATCAAGCATATCAGAGGTAAACTGAATCCTCATTGAATGCATTCGAATTCCGAAAGAGACGAACAGAAGATGAGAGAAATCAAAGCCTGAGCATTGAGCAGCAAGAAGTTTGTGCGGAAGCGAGGAGAAGATATCTGCAAAGTCAAAAAGCAACAGCGGCACAACATTCCTGTAACCATTACTGTAAATAATAGAAACGAAAGTCGCGATTCGGAAGAGATCTCAATTTACGAATTTATTCGCCTGAGATGGTTGACGAATGTGTAGGAGGAGAAGACGACGAACAGACGGCGAAACCAGACGAATTGCGACCAATGCTGCTTCATAGCCCGATACGACAACCACGGATTGCTCGTCGTCAGCACGATCTCTACGACGAGCGAGAATCAGATCGCAGGAGAGCACCATACAAGCTGATACCAGAAGGATGGATACGAGACGCCTCAAACAACAAGTTCAAGGGCCCGATATACTTTCTCCAGATCGGCAGACTTTCGAGAATGTAAACGGCGACACCACCAGGCGGGTCTTGGCACAGAGCTTTGCTGATAGAAATATGGTTCGGGTGTCCGCTGACGCCATAATCTGAGCGAGCAGATTAGCAGATGATAGCCAGCGATTGGGATTCGAGAACAGTTGAAGAAAGTATCAATGAGCTTTCAAACAGAAACCGTCGTTATTAAGCTTCGGCCAGCGCTGGTTAACTCTTTAGAAATCAGAGAAAAATTCGAAGTAAAATGTCTTCGATTCAAACATGGAAATTGAGCATAATAACAGCTTACTATCGAATGTTATGACCGATTTGATGCTGTGCTCATGAAGATAGCTATCAACATGGCTACGAATGAGGTCGGCAGACCAGACCTAGCAGAATGTTATCTCAGAAATATGTTTGATTGGTGATGAATACCTGATCCATTCCATCTGGCAGTTGTTCATCGCTAATGATGACAGGTGTTCGACCCAGATTCAGGACTTGAGCGGCAGCTTCCAGCTCCTTGGTTCGAATTCGACCCAATCCGGTACTATCACCTAAACCGAAATCAAAACTAAATCTGTCATTTCGAAAGGCTTCAACACAGTACGCCTGTCTGAACGATAAACGTAGAAAATACATGTTCGAGACGGTGAGAAAAGGCCCAAGACGAAGCCATACAAAAGAGCAAATAATAGCGAAGGTTATTCCATGCTTTCTGACCATTCGATAAGCACAATAGATGCACGATTGCATTCTGACATAGATTGGCTAAAGTTGGTACGAAGAACATGCTCTCATCTATATGCAAAGATTCAGCCGAGAGAGAGAGAGACGAACGCGACGTTCCGACCATCAGGATGAGCGATGACCAGAGCGATGGGCGTCGCGATGGGCACCGGGCTGGCGTCTTTACGTCTCAGCATGGCATAGCTGATAGCGATGGCAGCCGCCATCGCACCGACGACGACGACAACATCGACGACCAACATCCGTTACTCTGTGATACTGCGGTTGTTTTAAAGACGTCATTTCCATCCAGACCGCATCGACTATCAGAATGAAAAGCAGCATCTGCCCAACCCCAATTTCGAGGAAAAAAATCTAAAAAAAGAGGCCGAATGGCGATCTGGAATCGAAAGCAATTGCTGAAAGCGATCGATAAGTTATTTATGACATCAAGCTGGTACGACTTCGAAAGGAGCAACGAGCGGATTTCAGTTTGTTTATTCATGGCCGAGATGTAGTTGGTAAAGTTTCTGTTGAAGCAACGCCTTCATGGATGTTGGTTGTAAGAAGGCGTGATACAATGGAACCAATCATCCAGAAAAGATCGAACACTGATATGAAGAGGGCGCTGAGCAGAGCGATGCCGCCGGTCTGTAGACACAGCTCATGCTGGAACGATCCCTCCTGGAACTGTTTCGATGTGAGCGCCAGAGCGATCGATGTCGCGGAGAACGCCACCAGCAACGTCAGCGAGCGCCGGATGTCGCCGCCGAAGAAGCGATTCATCGACACAGACAGCAGTCTTCGGATCGCCATCGCTCCAGATTGTGATCAATCGACCCGAATCGGAACCTATGAATTCACGCGTTCGAATATGGCCGATTGCTCTTGCAGCGTTTTTGAAGGCGATCGCCATAAGCTTTAGAAATCAGCTATGAGTCTGTTCTCGGGTCTAGATTGGTTCTTCCGCAGCAACGTTCTCAAATCGCTCTTCATCTCGATCGTATCGTTGGGCGGAGGCATCCTGACCTTATTCGTGCCCAGATTCTTCGATTATCATCCGGGCAGCAGGCCGTACGATAGCAGCGTGTTCGCCGCCACCGGTGCCATCAGCTTCGGTCTGGGCTGGATGTTGCTCGACGCCCTCTGGACTCATGGCAAGGTCCTGTATCTGTGCATGACAAGCGACAGCCTTCGTGAACGCCTGATCACCAGCGGACCCGCCACAAGCTTGGCCTAAAAGACAGTTAACGCTGAATGCCTGAAAAATGGATCATTAAACACCTAAAATCTCCTTCTAGGCATCATCATCGCCAGCGTTTCTGGTCAAAGGACGCCGACTTTTTATATCAGTAGACAATACATCAATTGTAAGGCAGACGAGAACGTCTTTGTCGGGAGTAAGATGGCTTTTGGGTCAAATAACTTCATGGCGATGTTGCACTCCCCATCTGTAGAGCAAACCATCCCGGCCCTTGAGCTGGATCCAGACGGATGATGATGGGCCCTGAGTCCATAACCTTGTTAGGGCGATGCGATAATCGCACTCAACAATCGCAGTAACATACATTTACATACTGCATTTATTCAAAATGCGCCTAACGATACTATCAAACTTGTTTGTATTTTTTGTGTTTTTATTCGAGAAAAAATGAGACGTGGAAAAGGGGTCTCTGTGATGTTCTGTTATCCCTGATCCGGGGTTCGCACCCGTTATAATATAACGGGTCAACTTGAACTGCAGACAAATGGGGTGATTTTGGAATTTCAACGACTAAATTTTATATGGGCTAATAGCTTACAACTAGCAGAGTGTATTTATTGCTGTCGTTTGCGAAGAACACTTTAATCATTGCTAGCACATCCTTTTGAAATCTCCCGAAACGGGAAATTCTCTAGACCTCTCAAAACCCCGTAGCCGTTATAACATAACGGGTGGGCTGCAGCAATTGCGCTTACATCGAGGGTGGGGGTAGGGAGGGTCTGGCACGTCAATTTTGAAAGCAAGCATCATTGTTTATTGATAAAGTATTCAACAAAGTTGATCATAGCCTTCAAGGTTGGGCGAATTACAATCAGATCTGAGTTGTCGAACTTCTGCTCCGGTTCGCGCCCCATTCTCACTTTTGTTGTTTTCTTTGGCTTGATTCGAGGCTGTATATAGCTCCAATCACCACCGTCGAGCTCCTCCGACGGCTCCAATACGTCCAGATCGACGTCAAGGTTGTCGAAGAAAGCTTCGAGAGTAGCCATGGGGGCAGTTAACCTTGATGTAGTTAGCAACGACGGTGGTCCCCGGATCGCAATGTGTGGGGCAAAATATGAAAATTTTTGTAAGAAACTTTGGATTTTTATCAAATATTGAAGCGACAATTCACAAAACAGCTTGTTAGCATTTTCAGTCACGACCCGTTATATTTCCGGTCGAAAGATGCGATCTCGAAAAAGTGCGCATCCGTTATAATATAACGGGTCCACGGATCAGGGTTATCAAAGTAGTTTGCAGTTAAAAGGACTCTGGGTCCTGTCGGGTCCTCCCAGGTCTGAGAGTGGGTCCTGGACCTACGCATTTAATCGCGGTTATTTTGCGTCATGCGCCAAGTTTGACGTCGAATAACCACGAGTTATTTCACTGTGGGTCCTGGGTATTTTCTTTCTTAAATTATAGGCGTCTTTTTTCTGTCAGGATCAATGCCTATCTCTGCGATAGTCCTCTCATCTGCCGGGGCGCCGTCGGCAGCTTCGGCTTCTAATGAGTCGCAGCTGAATGTGGAGATGCAGGAATCCATCCTGCGAACCCTCGCCACAGGTTTCCGGAACCGGCCGCCCAATACTTCGAAAGCGTATTCCTCTCGGCAGTAGGAATTCCATCTGTGGTGCGAT
>RBZT01000106.1:0-51757 GCA_003693705.1 Polymyxa betae
GGTTCAGTTCGTGACGAAATGACTTCCTACTTCCGAATTCCCAACCGCAAAAAAAAAACAACAGAAATACAGTCGAGAAGAATTGAACTCCCGTCATGACGCTCACGCAACTCCGTAGACCTTCGAATAGCCAGCGGTCTATTTCCAGGAAATTGACCGGTCTATTTAATAGATAGACTATAGACCCGCGGTGGGGCATTCCGTGACGGGTCTATATTCAATAGACCTCGGAATAGACCCGCGGTGGAGATGCTCTTATGGTCCATAATGCGTCCCACAAATCCGGCCACAGTTTCATCCCATTTTGGACCACAATGCACTACCAGAGTAGTCCATTTTGGATTCACTTTCTGGTGCATTGTGTTGAGCAAAATGGTCGATCATGAGATATCTAAAATTAATTGATTGCCAAAACAAAATGGGCCTTTAACGAATTACAGAATGTTGCTTAATGTATTATCACTATCTATCAGATTGGCGGATATTTGAGAAATAAAACTTTGTATTATTAGAAATTACTAGTGCTATACGACTTCTGATTGTATGCTATGTCTACCGAATCCTAGGGGCCGACAATCACCAGCATTCAGGGACAGAGAGTTCAAAAACAGTCGCGTCGGAGGCTCCAGATGCGGACGAGAACAAGGACAGAACCGATTTCTTTACTTGTCGGCTGTGACATTGTCTTCTTTCCGAACAACAGCTTTCGCACTGAAACCAATGTCAGCAGCAGTAGATCGGTAAACAGACCTATGAGTATCGAAATTTGGCATCACCCATGGATACCATTTAATCACCAAGGCAGCCTACAAGAGCAGTTTCAGTGAAACAAGTTTGTCCAAAATTTCTTCAACTTAACCGCAAAAGTCGAAGAAATTTCATTGATGAGCGTCTTGAAATAGTAACCTATAAAATGATCAGCAGATCTTATTATTCAGTACAATACAGTAGTGATAAAAATGACTCCTTCCAACAATAATAACAATTAGGTAGGTAGAATTTAAGGACATTGAAAAATAAGCCCAATTTGTAACACCAAATTGCAAATACTTAAACAGTTATAAAGATAAAAAAACAGGATAACGATGACTGCTCACAATCTGATTAAGACCCTAACTGATCGCAAATCGCAATGATACTCTTTCAGCCTATAGTTGCAATCCTTGTAAACTGAGCTTTACCTAAACACACTTTCAATAATGAGTCAGTTATCAATATAAACATACTTTTGGTGACAACTAGAAATCAATCGTTAGCAATAAAGCTCTTTGAGACCTGTTTATGGCTCAGTTTGATGATGTAAAAAAATCTTAATACTGAAGGAGGTCCATTTACCGAACATCAGGGCACCTTCGCCTAGTACTTAACCTCACCGATGATGAGCACGTCCATCAGTCTGCTTTTCTGTCAATCAAGACATCAGCCAGCCCTTTCGCCGATGCTCCTTCTGTTGGAGATTAGTCTTAAGTTGCAACTTCAGCGGTGCCGGCACGAGCCACCAGTACCAAAAATGTTTGTTAAATGTGGAACTCTCCCTCCAAGCGTCACGGCACGCCAAGGGACCCCTGCGACAATCTGCGAGGGCTGCGCTTGGATCGTAATTAAATTGGCAAACTTGGTTTATCTCGCTTGTCGTCACTTTATTTCCAGAGTTATCTTATCCGTCGATATATAACCACCTGTTTTTTATTCTGAGGTTGTCTTACGAATAGGAATTTACCCTAGATTTCTTAACCTTAACATATTTATTATTAGGTCCCATCATAGAGAATATTTTTGTCCCCCCATACAATTATATTGGGAAATTACTGGAAGTTTCAAAAAATCTCTTGGATATAGTAGCATACTTGAAGAGGGAAATATCATACTCGACCATGACGGGTTCCATACGGACGCGATTGACTCTTGAGGAGAAACTGGCGGTTATCGCCTCAGATTGCGGCAGCCAACGAACGTATTGAACAAAAAATCGAAGCAGTGGGCTTAGATAAGAAAACTAATAAACAACCCATATCGCTGCTTTACAGTTCCTCCAATAGTGACATAGTATCACTACAAAATATTGCTCCTGTCACAAAAGCGATGTAGTGACAGGGGGTGTTACTATTAGTATATATGGGAAATATTATTGTGGAAGGAGTGGACGTCACTATTTGAAGGTGTCACTATATCGAAAGATAGTAAAAACCCAATCCTTCAGTGTTGTGTGAGAATATGTACAATAAAACTTTGCATTTATAATACCATAAAGAATTATCTGCGATTGTCCATTGTGGACCATAATGGTGATCGATAATGGAGGGACAACCCGATAATTCATGATTTCCATAATGGACCATAAAGGGTTGCGTAAAGACCCATTTTGGAATTCCATTATGAATTTTATAGATGTTCCATTATGTACCATAATGGGACGTGTACTTAAAATTCCCATCATGACCCATAATGGACCACACAGCAAATCATAAAGGAAATACGCAAACAATTCTCCGCCATGATCCATTTATGATTTACTTGCGCGGTGTGTACAAAACTAAAACTGTGGTGGTCCCGCAGAAAACGGTAGTTTTAAGAAAACTACAGTTTTGTACTCGTGTTTCAAGTATTTACCGCAAACGTTACCTGGTGCGTGGAAAGTGCGTAATCTTACATTCAATTAGAATCTTAAGCACCTATTACCTCAACAGACGCCTGCCTGTGAATTCCTTGTGGTTGGAGGAATCGTCGTCGCCTTGGCTGCCTTGGGAATTATCTGTATTATCCTGGGATGCGTCTCTGTTGACAAGGCGCTTGCGATTACTGCTCCGTCAGCAAACGATTCGATTGTTTTTTGCAACATGGGACCTTATACCAATGTATAGTATCGGAGCATTCCTCGTTGCGCTCGGCGCTTGCATTTGCTGCATTGTTGTGTACCAGTTCTATAAGAACCAAAACAATAGAGTGGCTGATTGAGAATATATTGATCACTGAGATGACTGGGACTTTCTCTCTTAGCACACAACCCCAATTCAGGTGCTTGTTGACGAGCACTGGAGTTGAGTTTCCTCGACGCTTCCTGATCGTTGAGATAGTTCTCCTTGTATATTAAACTCCCACTCGCCATTTCAGTTTTCCGTTCTTGTTCAGCGTGCCATAGCCCATAGTGTTGTTTACATATCACGCTCTCTTTAACATTGTCGCTTCTTGGAGACGGCGTACGCTTGGCATTCATTGCGCTCAGCATGAACGGCGGTTCGTGGCATCTTCAAATTTAGAGGTGTTGGCAGATTTCGAAACTAAGTACCATGAGCGCTCAGTGAAAGAATTTCTTCCAGATTCTTTCACATACTTTTAAGAAAATCATGTCTATCATCATAAAATCCATAATATAAATTTTAGGTATAATTCTAGAAGTTCCTTTTTGTCTCTTATTTTCCTCTGTCTTGCTCGAACTTCCAATTCTTCTTCTCATCTTATTACATTTCCTTTCAAGACATCCATCATAGACTAATCTTATTCTTCCGTCTAAATGTCGACAATAAGTTGAATTGTCTTCGTGAATTTCTACTTTGAATACTTCATGTTTATTACAGCATCTTTCAGTTTCACACAATCCTAACATCATCAATATTGGATACTCTGTCTTTTCAATAAACAACGAAGAATGAATAAGCGTTCAATGGTTCTTATCTGAGAGCGAGAGATTAAGTTTCATGATAAACCATTCAGATCCAAGGGGCCTAAATTTTCATCGACTAATTGAAATCGTTTTCTCAACATCAATATCGGTTACCTATTACAGACTTATCTTGGAAATGATCTGCAATCGGACGGCAATCTCAGCAAAGGATTGCCGGATGCCAACAGCAGTTCATCAGGTTTTTGCGTTCCAGATTGAGCATAGAATTCGAATACCAGATTGACACATCTCAGTCTCTGCCGTATTTATTACTTACATTTCTAAACCAATCACGAAAACGTCGAAACATCACTATCCTCGCAGGAAACGTTCTGCTCAGCAAATTTCACCCGATTACCAATCTGTAATCTCGTCAATCGGGCCTTGTTCCATCGACCATGCCCTCCTTCCTCTTTCTGCTGAACGACCGGCGTTGTGATGGCGCCGTTCGACATGTGATAGGAGCCGGCCATGACCGGAGCAAATACAGATGGTCCATTCTGGACGAGGTTCTGGGCGTCCACGATCCCGATCAACGACGGGTGCAGATTATTGATGCCGACGACGACACCCTGTCCTGACATATATTGGGCCTCAACAGGCGCCGACGACGCCTGATTCGGTTTACGTCGTATCCAGCAGCAGATAACACTGCAGACGGCCGACACCAGCAAGCAGACACCTGCTACAACCAACAAAGGGCTGTTAAATAACACACCAGATTTCGACGGTGACAACGACGACGATGATGGTGTCGGACATTGGCTCGGGCTGATGACGTAATTTGAGCCACAGTTGACCGCAAGAACGCCGATCGTCTGGACAGCGACCGGCGGCGCGCTGACCCAGACCAGCAGGCTGCTGGAGCGCAGGTCGCTGCCCGGAATTTGGATCTGCTGATTGAATTCACCGGCAAGGAGTGTAGCATCTGGGTCGTTGATGATGTCTGGTAAGGCAATGAAGGAGAGAAGAGTAGACGATGATGTTTGCTGTTCGAATTGAACAGAAGTGAATCTTGCTGTAGATACATGTAATGCCTGACTCATAGATTTAATAAATGATGTGATCATTGAGGTCTTGGTTGGTTCTGTAAGCCCTAATGTTCGTAGACCAATTGTTAACGAGATCTGCCAAGCGTTCCAGCTTTGGGTTGTTTTAGATGATATCGATGGTGACCTAAAACAGCTGAACATTTGAATATTCCATGAAATAGTAATGAATACATGATCGAAAATCTGGTCGAGGGCGTCACATCAACCGATTGAGTATTCGTAGATGATGGTGGGATCAATACCCACGTCGACGCCGCTATTGGAGGTGATGATGATGGCGCCAATAACCGTGCAGAACATGTCATCTGGATGGCGATCCATTTGAGATTGCCAGGACATGAATCCGAGAGTAGAAAATTAATGGGTGGTATGGTACATGTGTTCAGCCCTATACAGAGATGGTTGAAAGCAGATATGACTCGATTATGATCTAAGTCGCAGTTCGGATTAGGAGTTATATCAGGCCAGACCCCAATGGGGCGACCCCAATATGCTTTCGTTACATTGCTAATATATCCATCATCCATACATGATACATTCGAGTTCGAGATAGACCGTTCAAAGCCAAGGACGCCCAGCTCGTTGCCAACCTGCCACGAATTCGTGCTGGGCGGCAGGTTCCAGGTTCCATAGTCATAATCAAGACTGCTCAATGCCGTATCGAATATACGTAATGCTGTGAGATAGAGCGGGATTGAATCTGGTGATGCCATCGACACAATCGGCGCCACGATCACGGCTGTACTGGAAGGCAGCATGTTGCCGACCGGCCCGAATCCGACCACACTGCGACCCTGCGTCACATTCACACTGGAATAATAGAGACTGACGTATCTGGATGGGCCATTAACGATGGTGACCCCAAATGAGAACCAGGTATCGAGTGTAATTCGAGGTCCAATCATCATTTCAGTACCAGCAGTGGTAGAGATATTCACTGCCAGATACTTGTCGTTCAGGATATAAACTTTTGGCAACGAATAGCTGGGCGATGACTCCGGTTGAACTGTGAACAGCAGTCGAATCGGCTGCGACAGCGTCGAGCGAGCTTGGGCAAACCCGTGATATGAAATGGTCACCGTGCTGATAGATTTCATCGACGCGAAGGTCGGGTTCGGAATAATGTTATCGCTGCTGGTACGATATGGATCTTGAAACACTTCGATGTAGGCGGCCGGGACGAACACAATACTACCTGTAATGATAATGATGAGAATAACCTGAGCATTCATTTACAGGTTGATTGCAACACCGCTTTCAGATACTAAGGAACGGAGAGGTCGGCTGGTACACGCCCATCCCTTCTACAAAGCGTGTAATTCTCGTATTTGTCGGTGCTATTCCATTCTGGTCATCGATGTAGCAGATGTTCTCATTGTTTCCTGGATTCATAAAAATGAGCAAGGCTGCTATAGCTGCACGATATAGCAGGCATCAAGACCGCATGGTGTTAGAAACTGTCACAATTCTGGCGACAGCAATGTAGTGAATGAACAAACCACGTACATGCACTTTTCGCGACAAACCTCCTCATGATGAATCGATGTATCATGACATCAACTGACTATTTAACGTAATGAACATCGAGTTTTTACTATCTATTTATATATTGCATCCGGTCGGAATGCCAGAATTACGTACTTGTTCTAGTCATGTTATTCAGCAGCTGAGATTAGAGACCGGAATATTGCTTAGAAAAGCAGGAAATTGTTCCAATATGAGCATCAGTCACTATCACCAAGGACAGCATGAGAATTTTGTACATCAAAGTGAACACGAGCTCCAGGATGTGATTTATCGGATCGAGATCGTTTACGTCGGCCAGGCGAGGGCGGTGGCCGTGGTGAGGGCGGACGTGGTGAGTGCTGCCGTGGTGGCGCTTCCGAATTTAAAGAAGGCAGTGCGACGGCGGACATGTGATGCATGTTGCCTGCCCTGGGAGACATCGGCACCTGTCTTTCTTGAAAGACGTTCAAGAACGACGGATGGATCGGATACAAATTGTTCGGGACGGCGACGCCAATTGATGGTGCCGAGGCATGCGACGCCGCCTGTGCATACTCCAGTCCTATCGGCTTTCGTTGATACCAACAATACAGCCCGCCACAAACACCAGCAATCACCAAGATAAAGATGGTAGCGAGAGCAATAAACATGTAAATGTAGGCCGTACTGGCTGTTGGACCAGCACTCGATGCTAAGGCAACAGCTGGGCATGCGTTAGGGCTGATGACGTACGAGTTCCCGCCACAGTTAATGACTCGCAGACCGATGGCCTGGATGGCGACCGGAGGGCCGGCGGCATAAACTAATAAAGTTCCTGATCTTAGGTCGCTGCCTGCAATCTGCATCTGCTGCGTGAAGCTTGCCACAACGGCGGTGGCGTCCGGGTCGATGGCGTTCGGCAAGGCCACGAACGATAATAATGTGGAGGAGGAGGTCTGCTGCTGGAACTCTATCAGGGTGAATCTAGTAGGAGGCACATACAGAGCTTGGCTCATATCATTAATGAAACCGGATGTAAGGGCGTTCTGAGTTGTATCGCTGATGCCCAAGGTCTTGAACATGATCGTCAATGAGATTTGCCAAGCGTTGTAGTTCGATGCACGTTTGAAAGAAGGCACCCGCCTGTGTCATAGAACTTCAGCGAGGATTTTAAGTTTTTGATAAAATTGTGAGCATGTCAGAAGTCTTGAACAAGGAAAACAAGGAGCGCGGAAATTGATTGCTTACACAGAAGGAATATATGTAGAGTTGAGAACAGCAGCCGGTATCTCCATCGGACTAGCAGTTCTTTGATTCGAAGCCTTTGGCGCCAAGGATTCAGTGCCAGACCTTGCACTCGGAGCAACAGCTGAAGAAGGCGCAGCGGTTGGCGTGGAGGTCCTGTTGGGCCAGGTCCATAGTCCAGCAATGGATGTTGAGCAGGTCATGGAGACGGCTACATACTTGATAGTTCCTGGACATGGATCTATTGTATAATCTCTCACACTCTGTGGTATGATACATGATGGCTTGGAAAGGCACGCAGCCTCCACAGTCGCCATAGTCAATGTACTATTAGCATTACATAGAGGGTTGGCTGATATCTGAGGCCAGACACCTTTTGGATGGCCATACAGCGCTTGGCGGATGGCAGTGATCCAGCCATTCCCGGCGCATGAAACATTCGTGCTGGATGCGGCTTGCTCAAAACCTGAGACGCCGAGGTTGTTGCCGATTTGCCAGACGTATGTCGGGGGCGGGTTCGCCCAGAGGTCGTTATCGAATCCTGCTTGTGAAAGCACCGATTCGATAACATGTAATGACATGAGATAGACTGGGACCGGATCCGTTATTGGCGATAATTCAAGCGCTTGAACGACGGCCGTGCTGGATGGCACCATATTGCCTTTCATAGTGTATTGCATTGCGACCGAGGCTGTTGAGTTTAAATACGATATGTAGAGAAGAATGCTGCGTGAATCTGCATTGCCATTATTGGCAATGGCGATACCGAATCCAAACCAGGAATCGAGCGGAACTTTGGGGCCGATGAAGGTTTCGTTGCCGAACGTCGTGGTGACGGTCGCAGCTAGATTACTGCTATTCACGATGGCGACGTTCGGCAGCATGTATTGTTTAGAGGAAACCGGATGGACTGAGAACAGCAGACGAGATTGCAACGTCGATGTTGAGGGCACCTGTGCAAATCCTTTGTACGAAATTGCCACAGTACGGATAGATGTCATGGATCGAAAAATTGGGTTCGCGAGGACGCTCTGGGCATCGACCCGATACGGATCGCCAAAAAGCTGCATCTCGGCATTGATCAGCACGACCCCAACGCTGATTAATATGATCAAACCGGACATCTGATGCCTGGGGGACATACCATGAGATTGTCTTCGGCTACCCGTCCTTCTCAAAAAGAACGTTCGTAGCGGTCTCAATTGCATCGTTGGAGTGTAATCTTAGCAGTCAGTCATAAAGGCAGCAGGGAACTGATTTATGGAGCAACAGGTGGTGAAGCCAGGTGTTTTTATTATATAGCTCTCATCTCTGGAAATACATTTTATATATTTCACATTTGGAGAGTCGGTTGCCTACGAGGCAAAGGCTAACGGTTCCATCCTTTCCAAATCGCAACCGGTGAATCCAGTAAGGTCGTGTGGCGGATGTCAAGTAAGACAAGGCGTTCTGTTGTTGTATTGATTTATATATGGATTTTTTGATTTCCATTCGCTTGGGTGAGAATGCAGTATTCAGAATGCTAAGACGACATAATGCCTATGGTTGAGGTGTCATCAATAGACTTATCCATTTTAATACTACAGCTGCCGAGTAGCTTGGATGATCACTGTCGTAGCTAGCAGAAATCTAATGCTGAAAGTGATATAGGACGACATCGCACTTGAGGGTATCATTTCTGTCAAAAAGTATCAAATAACGCTGAAGAGTCAAAGATTCAAGAAAGCGTTGTGAAATATGAATAGCTTTCCGTAGCATAGGCTGCGGATCTCTGCCGGGTTGGTCCTGGTTGGAATCGTTGCAGTGGCTGGGATAACGATGGGGATCCTTTCATTGATCCTGGCTGACTTGCAGCATGTGATATTTGACTAATATTGGACTGAATCACTGGATTCGACATAAAATGCAAATGTGCTGGTGGTACAATCGCACTGTTCGATTGATGATGTGTGTTAACCGGTGACGTCGCTAATAACGAGCCGTGAAAGAAGTTTTGTCCATCCATAAACAAAGGAGCATGCGTCGGCTGGAAATTGATATTTGATCCGACAGCCACGCCGCTACCGGTGGATAAAAAACTGGAGTTTTTAGGGCCCGTTAACTGCGAAAATCCCTGAGGGTGTTCAGCTTTCATTGTCCTTCTTCTACACCAGCACAGACTACCACCGATCATCACAACCAGTGAGATGATGAGGCATGAGCCTGCGATCAACAAATAGGAATTGCTGGCGATAAAAGAGGAAGGCAGCGATGGTGATGATGTTGGACATGGACTCGAGCTAAGCACGTACGTGTTGGAACCACAGTTTGCAACACGGACGCCTGTAATATGAAGGATAACAGGAGATTGACTGGACCAGATTAATAGAGTCCCTGCTCTGAGATCACTTCCTGAAAGTTGAATCTGCTGCGAAAAGCTGGCGACCAAACCGGTGGCATCCGGGTCAGTGGCATTCGGCAGAACCACGAACGATAATGTAGTTGAAAATTGCTTTTGATCTTCAAAGTCCATCATAGCAAACCTGTCAATGTGCTTGTTGTTAATGACAGATGGCCGTGTGGCGAGTTATGCAAAGATAACAAACCTGGTGGGTGGGACGCTTAGAGCTGTGCTCATATCATTAATACAGGCAGCGAAGAGACTATTGCGGGTCGTATCAGTGATGCCTGTTGTTCTTAAACCGATTGCCAAAGATATCCGCCAGGCATTATAATGTGATGCCGTTTTCGACGACGACGGTGCCCTAAACAAAAATGGTGATATAGTCAGTGTTATTCGGAATTGACAATGGGCAATCAGCTATCCCCCAAGAATTCAATAATAGAATGGCTTACATTGATAAAGAAAAACTGTTAATCAGCGATTTGCTACTGCTGGGTGACAATGCAGCGCTTGAATACACAGCCGTTGTTGGACTAGATACCTTATTCGCAAAGCTTGAAGGGAACAGCGTCGAAGAAGGCATCGCAGTAGAAGGTGCTATCATAGGCGTCGGCTTCTTCGAGCTTGACGAAAGCCTTGATGAGGATGGCGAACTTAGCGCAGGCTTCGATGATAATGACGAACTTAACGCAGGCTTCGATGGTAATGACGAACTTAAAGCGGAATTCGATGAAAATGCCGAACTTAACGAAGGCTTCGATAACGTGGTTGGCGTTATCGAGGAGCTAGACGACGCAGATTTGCTTGGCGATTCTGAGGAGGGTTTTGATGATAACGGTAAGGAACTCGATGTCTGTGATACTGCCGATGATGCCGAAGTCGAGCATGTTAACGACGCTGCAATCCACTTCTTAGCGCCACTACATGGATCTCCATAGTCGGAATTTCTCTGTGGTAAGACACACGAGTTCTTGTTAAGACATGCAGCCTTGACAACAGAGATTGTGGTTGCAGTATCAGTATTGCATGCCGACCTGGCTGTGATGTTGGGCCAAACCCCAATTGGACGACCCCAATACACTTTGTTCACACTGGTGATTCGCCCGCCCCCAGCACAAGCGATCGTATTATCAGATGTGCGTTGTTCAAAGCCGAATACGCCAAGCTCAGTGTCCATTTGCCAGGTGTACGTATTAGGCACGACCATCCATGTGTAATAATCTGAGGATGAATCAGATCCCGATTCTACAAAGATAAAGAGCTTACTAACCGAACCAGTTGGTCGTTAATGCCGATGAAGAGATACGTAACGACGTTAGATAGGACGGAACTGGAGCCATCGATGATGGCGACAAAGCTGGTGCTATCGCCACCGCCGTATTGGATAGCAACATATTGCCTTTAGGCGTGTATTGTATGCTGACACTACTGGCATTATCGATATTGGAGTAGTATAATAAGACATAACGCTGAGATGGTGTTGCACTATTGGAGATTGTAATGCCGAATGAAAACCAAGTGTTTAGAGAGACGCTGGGCCCAATGAATGTCTCAAGGCCGTTCGTAGTCGTGATATTGACAGCCAAGAAGTTCTTGCTCGAGACATAGACGTAGGGCAGCACGGTCGCGCTAGTCGACGTTGGACGCACAGAGAATATCACCCGAGGCGATGATGTTGATGTCGAAAGAATCTGTGTAAATCCTATGGGGATTCAAGGTCAATATTAACATTGGGATGATGGAATGGTTCAAAGATCTGACCCTGATATGAAACAGCAACCGAGTTGATTACTAGCATTGCAGCATACTTCTGGTTGGGAACGACGCTGCCGGCAACAGATCTGTAAGGATCACCGAACAATTCGGTGAAATCTTGAGCGGCAGCCAAGATCGCCAAGCTGGCGATTGTTACGAGAGCATACATGTGGATCTCAGTCTAAAAGATTCGAAAACGATTACGCGTGGCTATAATATCTATCTGAGTGCTGCACTCGTAACAGTGTTCTTTTCGCTGATACTCTCTGTAGAGAGATCATGATCGAGTTCCAAATAGATATCAGGCAATCTGCACTTTATGGAAGCGTCGAAAATAGCGATCGATGGTATGCGAGCCCTGACCAAACTTGCATTAAACCCCATTCATCCGGCAATCGAGGCGATATTTGTTAAGACCACCCTGGTCTTTCATGGGATATTTCTGCGGTTGTAATGAAGGCATCAGCAATGGATTATATAGGGATCATCCCGATGTCTCGAAGTGATAGGAATGCATTGGCATGGAAGATCGCAGCAAGCCCGGGCATTTTTGCGCACACGATGCGGAATATCAGTACAGAGTTTCTGTTGCTCCAAGACGAATAGTCGGCCGATACTGATGCCGCCGGAATTGGGCATGCCATGGGCTGAACACGTACAATTTCTTAGTGCAATTAATATCGCGAATCGTTGATGATCTGGAGGGGGCACCGACGTAGGCCAATAAATCCTGATCTTAACCTGATGCCCATTCTCTATATCTGTTGTGAGAAATACTCAGCAGCACGACAAAAGCAGCTTGTAGAAGGATGATGGAATAGACAACCCGATAGTTTCTGAAATATGGTGAAGTCCAACACCGATCAAATAATTCCAGTATATGTTCGGGCTACCAGCAGCCAGCATAAATAGTATCCAAATCTGGCGGTATCTGCCATCGGCAAATTCGCGTAAAATGTCTTTTGCAGCCATCGCGATCGCGATCGAAAGCCAATTTTGTATTATGTATCAGCGGTCCGGCTTTCAAGTTGGGATGAGACAAGCTCCCAGGCTTTTGGCTGTGTATGATGCAGCTACAAGGCTCCCAAGAGTTTGTCAAGGTCCCGGTTTCCCTGCGGCAACCGCTCATACATTGCTGCAGGATCTGCATTCCCCCTCAACATGATCAATGTGGTTTTGCCATCCAACAATGATGCATGCGGACAAAAATTTGCATCAAATTCAGTCTTCATCAGTAGAGATCACGTGCACTCAGATCGGTCTTGTAGGTATATCAATAGGCCTGTTTTGTAACAATATCACTGGCTGTCAGTTATCCCGTCGCATCCTGCCTGTGTTGACCCAACACATTACTTTAATTCTGTCTTTGAGTCGAAGTTATGTTCCCGGAAAGCCAGTTGAAGATGAATTTATTAAGACTGACCACCTGTGTTATAGCACTAAATATCCCAGGTCGACGGGCTGGATCCCCAGTTCGACCAAACCACTCAAACTTGTGAGCATACTGTACTTTTTCAATAAATACTCCTCTGTTCGGAAATAAAAGTCCTATTCAGATTTGGCCATGGTTGATACTGGCAGCTACAACTGCATGCAGACCACGATATACTTTCAGAATCGGACGTACAGCCCAGCACGCAAAGTCATTGGCGTTAGCGCTGCCAGCAACCTGGCCCGGGCCAGAAGCCATTTCCCTTGGGAACGACATCGGACACTTCAAGTCACTTTCTGTTTGGATGTCTTGCCGATACCCTGGCTTAGAAGTTTGCTTCTATCAACCTGCCTGATCATCTGCAGAATGATGAAGGTTACTATACTGATGAAGGCCACGCCATCATAGCATGAGGTGAGGACGGTGGCGCGGCCACCATTGCGCTCTCCAAGGTGATGAAATCCACTTAAATCTTCTATTATCGATTTGATCGATCAACCATGAAGGTTCTCGTTCCTGTTAAACGGGTCCTCGATTTCGCTCTGAAAGCCAGGATCAATGCCGACCGAAAATCTGTTGATCTGGCGAATCTGAAGATGTCTATCAATCCTTTCTGCGAGATTGCCGTCGAGGAGGCGGTTCGCTTGAAAGAGCAAAAACACGTTAAGGAGGTTATTGCTGTTTCAATTGGACCCAAACAATGCCAGGAGACGTTGAGAACTGCCTTGGCTATGGGTGCAGATCGTGCTATTCACATTCAGGTCTGCTCTGCTGTTCAGCTAATATGCAGCCGTTGACATCCCAGAAGTCAGAATTACGAACCGACCAGGATTTGCAGCCTTTGGCAGTCTCGAAAATTTTGGCGAGTTTGACGAAAAAGGAGTCATGCGATCTTGTTATTCTTGGCAAACAAAGCATTGATGACGATGCCAATCAAACTGGGCAAATGCTCGCTGGTTTATTAAACTGGCCTCAAGCTACGTTTGCTTCCAAAGTTGTTATTGGCAGCGATGCCAAGGTTGCTTTCTAACAGTGCTTCCGTTTTATCGTTTTCGCTCATTTACTGAACAGAACGTGAAAGTTACTCGTGAAATTGACGGCGGTTTACAAACGGTCGACTGCAAACTACCGGCTGTTATCACATGTGATCTGAGGTTAAACCAACCGAGATATTCGTGAGCTGTTATAGACTTTTTTCGAATTGATACTGAAATGTCTCTTTAGGAGTCTGCCCAATATCATGAAAGCACGCAAGAAGCCCTTGGAGACGTTAGACACCTCCAGTCTTGGCATGGATGTTGAACCCAGACTAAAAAATGTCTCTGTAGACAATCCACCACAGAGAAAAGCTGGAGTTATAGTGGAGTCTGTGAAAGAATTGGTACAAAAATTGAAAGCTGATGGTGTTTTGCCCTAATTGTTCTATTCTGGTATAAAATGTCAAACTCTTTGAGATTTGATTATTTGTATTCGGTGCTTAACGTTAACCTTGGGTGAGACCTTTCAAAAAATCGCTCAACGAAATACTGACTTGCTTGACATTCTCGGATGGCTTGGAGTCTAGAACAGCAGGAGATGCATCGGCATTCGAGCTATTCGTTGTATTCGTTCCGTTGGTATTCAGTGATTCATGGTGAGGTTCCTGTTTGATGTTATTACTGATTGAAGTATCATTTGACACATTCGATGGTTTCACGGTTTCTGGTGGAAACTCTGTTAAGGGAGTGGAAGGAGGGGGTGATGATATTTCAGGAACGTCGCTGGAATTATTGGCAGGCAGATTGGTATTCTCAATTGTTGCATCCGTTGCATTCTTGCTCGCGTCTGCAATTGTCGCGTTGTCAACAAGTTGCTTTAAAAGCAACTCGTCTTCACCCGCTTCGGCCAAATACAGCGACGGGACCGCCTCCAGCTTCTTCTTACGCTCGAGCTGAGCCTGTTGTTCGGGCGACAAAGTTGGTGTCGGTTTCCAAGTGATAGGAGATCCTGTGCATGTACAGCCTGGAAGTTCCATAACATGACCTTCGACATTGAATTGGTCGAAATCACCATTTGGATCCAATAAGGTCCCAAACCAGATGTAAGCGTATCTAAATCTTGTTAGACATTTGCTGACATTATACCAACTAGCTACCTGTCACCAACCGAGGCACCAATTGAACGCCATTTGAATTCCGACCAGGAATCTTCCTGTAGGATGAACTTCTTGTGATCCTGATTGGCTACGAACATGTCCAAAGCCCGAATCGACGAGAATGGGCCGCCAGCCCATTCATATGCCAGCTCATATGCAGCGACATTGTAAACGTTCCATTTCAATGCGGTCGTCACCTGTAACGCCTTTCGATGCATGCAGTTGGGCTACACGTCATCCATCTGTCAGCAATACTGGCCCAACATGCTGTCGTATCTCAGACTTACATTGCTGTGATCGCTCGGGTAGCAGCATGAACTCCAGGAATGCAGGCCACAATCGTTATTGATACTGCTATCAGAACTGGTGATGTCTCTCATATGAGCACAAGCTGTGGACATCAACGATCTGGAGATGTTGACAGCTTGGAGCCCGTGCGTGATCCGGAAGTTGTTGATGGCGCGAATCAGATCGAACGAATCCGATAACGATCTGGGCAATGTTCAGAATCGCTTTCGACGGAATCGAAATCGGTCGTACACAGGACACATTTGCGATGATTGACCCCCTTCAGGTTCATCCTCCGCCGGTTCAGGCATCTCGAATGGATTGTCGACGCCTTTTGTGGCCCGACGTGCAGGTCGGTTCAACGACCTGGATCGGCGCACGCGAAGTAAATCGGATTCCTCCGCGATAGTTAAAGATATTAGACAGATGATCAGCAAGAATCGCATCATAATTCTCCTCATATTAACTTAAACGACTGAACCGTTAAGGTCGTACACGACTCAAGTATTGGCAGCGACGAGTTGACTCAACATGAGTCAAAAACGTCGGCGGAACATTGATCGAAGATTTGATCCCCGATTTTTCCGGGAGGCGTTTATTTAGACGACGAACAGGTCGTTTTATGGATGGGCCAGTACTCCACTTGACATTGACGCGAACAGAACCACGACTGTTTACAGACCGAACATCGTTTTTGAGCTGGTCGTTGACATTGCTCACAACGTTGTTCGAGCATCTCGTCTTCATCGCCAAAGAATTCGGCGTACATTTTCAGCTTGAAATCGGAATCAGAATTGGAATCATCTAATTGGTGAAATCGTGACCGACCTCGGATCTTAGGACATCATCATGGAAATAATCACGAAGCTGACTCTGACAAAGATCGTGGAAATCCAGAGATAGCATGGAATCGTGGATTTCAGGGACCTGTTCAATCAATAGATATCCCTCATTATGTTGATCATTTGCTGATGGAATATCGGTAATAACGAGTTGTTCAACATATCGCCAGATTTCTTCCAGAATTGGAAGTTGATCGATGAGCACTTCGTTGAAGAACCGTTTCAGCTGGTTTCTAATTAAGACGCCATCTCAAAATAACAAAAACGTTCGAACCTTTAGAATGGTGGATTTTCTATGCTCATCAAGTTGATATTTCTGTTTACATGCCGGACTGGCCATCAAATTGTAGATTGAGATCCAGAGATTGCCTTCGAGTCGCGACAATCGAAACTGATCGGAATATTCCACTGGACACCATTGTTGGTCGCTGAACTTCCATATCTACATTCACATCAGATAATTGTGCACTTTCGAACGATTCAACCTCAAACTTTGCCTTTGTCTCGTCGACTAAACGATGCTGTGTCCAGAATGTTGATCAGTGATAACACCACGTCTAATAGTCACATCGTTTGAACGTCTGAATGTCAGATTTCTGCTGCACTCACCTTGCTTATTCAGCATCCTTGAGACAACAGCGGTAGGAATCTGCTCAATTCGATCGGTGATGAACCGCATCATTGAGATCGCATCCGACGCCAATCGGAACTCAATCTCCAGCGATTGCCTTTTTATACGATCTCGAACTGATTCGTTGATGTCCTGGCTGCCTGGAACTACTGAATCGACCTCGATTCTGATCAGAGTGAACTGCAGCACAAATTATGAAATCGAAAGTACCCTGCATTAAGCGATGCGAAACGACGATAACAATAATCGGTTAATTCGATGATGCAGTCAGATAATGATTCGATCGCTGTTTGTTGATATAGAGCAACGACTAAAATACTGCAAATCGTGGCTTCTTGGTATAGCTAATGGAAAGTTGAGTATAATGAAGGTTGAGAAGAGCTTCTTACAAGCAGATAGACCTTCATGGAAGCTAACTCGTTAAGGTTATTGGTCAGAAAATGTGGAAGTACATTATGTCGCCAGGTCTCCAATGTAATTAAACGATGTACTAAAAGGGGCAACTGCAAGAGATTGTGAATTATGAAGTTTGATGGTGTAATCGGCTTCTAACTCGATCAGTTGTAACTAATGTATCAATAACTAACTCATCGTGTCTTGATAAGGCATCGCGACAGGCCTGAAAATCACAATTAATAAAAGCTAAACGGAGATTGCAGCAAGAACCTGTAGTTTCAGCTTCTCTAAATCACCTGCCTGTCGCATCCACCTAAACCAAAGTTCATTCGGGCGCCACAAAGTAAATCTATAATGGCGACAGACTTGACGCTACCGATTTGCTGAATAGGAAGCGGCTCCAAGGCTTCCACCATGCACTCGATTTCAAACGGTGACAGCACCACCATTGTGGGCTTTCGGTAAATGATGGTCGTTGCAGAAAGTCACTGTAGTAAATTAGCCAACGTCATAGAGGAAGAAATCGGGGTTTAGGGTTTAGGGTTTATTGTATGCAACACCCGCCGTCAACCTTCGAATCTGCTCCAGCTTCCTCTCGCTTCTTCATAGCTTGCAATCCCAACGTTCTGAGTTCATCAGCACGTGATCGAAAATGTTGTTCCAGATGCTTCATTTGAATCAAAGTCTGGTCTTCTCGCTTGGCGACATCGCTTTGGTTGGCCTCGGGCATCTCAAATACGGCCCGCTGTTCTAACTTCAGAATTCGTTTGTAGTCTTCAAAAGCTGCCTGAAGCTTCGTGAATTGTACAGTGAAAGGTGCCAAAGCTTCTTCACTCGGGGCGACGTTCTGTACGGCAGGTACCGGTGGCCCTTCAGGAGTCGGCTGCAGCTGTAGCTCATGCTGAATCTCAAGAATAACTTTTGAAGTTTTTTCTGCAAAATGTTCATTTAATGGATCCTGCAAAGAATGCGTTTACCTTGGTTATTCACTGCAGATTTAACTTTTCCTGAGCTGTTTACATTCAACACTGGAATTGCATCCTCAAAGCTAGCTTCACGGTTGTCGAGCGTTACTTCTTTTTTCGTTCTCATTGCATTTAAAACTTGAGGTCTCGGACTGGGCGTCTTACTTGCCTCTGGAGGCTGCTCGTTTCGAACTTGGATCGTGTCATTAACCTGTGCTGTTCTTAAGCACCGAAATTGATTGAGAACTGAGAATTTACTTTGAAGTAGACTCGCCTTGCAACTGATGCGGCAGCTGCCAACTATTATATGCATATCAGTACAGGTCCCAAAACCGCAAACAGAATATATACTTGTTGGTTGCGCTTCTGTTGTTCTAATAAGAATGCGAAAGATTCAATGCATTCTTTCAGTTCGTTCTTGTTGATTTTATTTCGACTTGATGCCATTTTGATAATTTCATTCTGAGTTGACTTCGTTAAATGGGATCTGAAATTAAAATATTAAGGATCCCGACCTTCTGATCTTCGGCCGCTTTCCCGTCTTCGAATGCTTGGAAAAAGCAATAGAGATGGAAAAAATAGTTCGCGTGTTCCAATCCCAATTTGTGCAGCTGTTTCTGACGTGCAATAATCTTCTTTTCCGATTCCGATGGGTCTAGTATTGATTCGATTTTCAAGGCATCTTTCAGGAGTTTGATACACTGCTCGATCAGCAGTAAATCCAGAAAGACGCCATCCTCATCAATATGGAATCCGCATTGATTTTTCGATTTTGACTTTGAGACAGTACTTGGAGAGCAGAAAATAAAATTCTCAATCACAGAGTACAGCTGGAACAGGTTCGACCTAAGGAAACATGGATCATGCGTTTTAAAAAGGAATCAGCTAAATACCATCCAGGGTGGTTTAAATCTCTTTTGAGAGCCTAGCGCACAGTCATTCAATATGTCATGGCTAAAAATGAATAGATATGATGTACATTAGCTGAACTGGTAATCTTGTTGGCGCTTGCATACAGCATCAGTCTTGCAAGCATTATGGATTCGTCGTCCTATAGATGTGAAATTAAAACCGGTTCTTCAGTTGTCATCAGCACTCGAACCCATCCAGCAAATTCTTGCAGCTCAGCGAACGTATCTTGGATGACATTTCCGAAATTTTCAAGCTGAGTCATGAAGACGTAGTGATGCACCATCGCAAAACTATTGAACGATGAAATTGCAATTCTACAATAAAAACATTACAGTATACAGGTTCATGGAAACATTAAACAAATTTCTTTCTTCTTGTCTGTTTAAAAGATCATGGACAGATTGCCGCTCGAAAAATGGCCAAAGCCATTGACGCCAATCATTGTCTAAAAAAATCCTAGAACATTTTTAGGAGAAACTTAACTTTCCAACTGCTACCAAAATACTTGTATAAAGCATGATCAGAGGTGTTGTTAGCCATTGGGAATGTGATATATTTTGATAGTAGCGGTGCCCAGTGCGCTCGTGGCTGCTGTCTGATCAGGCTGAAGAGAAACGAGAGCTGACCTTGCGCGCGAATGTCGATCCTGGCAATTGCCGCCTCCATTGAAAAATATGTAAATGATCAACATCTGCTGAACGTCTAGGGGTACCCATGGTCGAAATCTCACGAAGATATTCCATTGACAATATACATTGCACATGTGACTATACACTACAAATGTCACTTCTAATATGGAATAATGTTACATGGTTGCTCTCCAGTTTCCACTGTTAGATGGTCTCACTTGTATGTCATTGGATGACAATCATAGGCAGACACCCTCATGGTTGGAAGGGTCCCATTCACAGCTAGGAATGAGCAGGAAATGAACTTGATGATCATCCAAAACCAACAGCGAATGCCACTCGAAGACAATACAGGCAGCGAATGGGGAATCTCCTCAAGGCGAGTGAAGTTTTTAGCCAGTTCAATGATGATTCCCTAAACCCAAGGGACTCCACTTTGAGCTATTAAGATATAAAGATGTTGGTGAAGATACATGCTTGGTTTGGAAGGCGTAGGGTTTAGGGTTTAAGTTTTGGGCGCCTCCCGCGATGAAGCCTGGGCGACGCATCAATAATTTGGTCGGCTGGGAATAATGCAGTATTTGCCATGGAAGCGAGATATTCCGTCTGGCTTCGGTTATTCGTCGAGAATAAGATTTCTAAGCTCCATGCCTGATGGGATCGAAAGTCAGTACGAACAGAGATTTGAAGCGCCTGCAAAAGAAATGTACAAATTCATTTGCCGCCTTTTTGCCTTTGTCAATCAATGAAACTTGGCAGTTAGTGCAAAGGAGCTGGATCTATTAAAGGCGATCTACTGCGACCTATGCCAACGCTGTCAGATTCCTGGCCTGTCGAAATGCATCGACAGGGACCTGTTTAGGGAAGTGTTCAAGATCCCGGGACCTCTCAGCGACTGCATCTTTCACGTTTTTGACAAGCAGAATCGTGGTTATATCGATTACGAGGAGTTTATCGCCGGATTGGCTATCCTTTGCAGAGGTGATAGCGATGAAAAGGTTTGCCTTCGATTATCGCTGGTTTTCTCCAAATTGGATTTGAACTTTGACCTTGTTTAACGGATTTTCACAGCAAATTCCCAAATTCATAGACAAAGTTTATAAGTTCCAGCTGTTTGGCTTTCGTGCTTTCATAATGCCCATTAAACAAATAGAGCACTCTTTAACCGTGTCTATGCTATTGCTAGCATCAACCGCAGCCAAATGACTTTTTTTCTAGATGGATTTCCTGTTCAACATGTATGACTTAACAGGAGCTGGGACCGTTAGTCGCGAACACCTTTCTATCGTCTTGCATACAATGTTGCATGCGGCATACGCCATTGTTTGCCACCATTCCGATGATCGACGCTACAAAGAAGATGTCACCGATCGCATCTGATCCAAAGTACTGTCGGCTGTGTTTCGTTCTTTTGGTTTTATTAAATTTTGATAGGTCGAGGCATTCGTTGCCAGTGCCTTCGAGAATAACCCAAAAGACCATATTTGTAAACAAGAATTCGTGAAATGGGTGTGTCGAAATGTGCACCTTTTTTTTGCAGGAGTTGTTCGTCCTAGAATCATGCTGCTAACTTTGTCATATTTTAGGCCAAAGCGAAACTACCGTCGGTTGACTTGGTTGGTTTCCTATTTAAAGAATGTACAACGCCTTCGAATCGCGCCTCCCGATCGCTGAGCCCATCCGGGGAGGTCCTGACGTTCTCCGACGTGATTCGCTCGTCGCCTGCATCTCGTTCATCTTCATCATCTCCCTTCCAGGGAGGATGCACCTACAGTTCGTATTGCTGTCGAATTCCGCGACTTGGATGCCAATCGGTGCAATCAACGGCGTTCAGTGGTGCCGATACGTCGTTCGAAGTAGAGGAGGAAGTCGAACCCAGCGAATATCAGCACATTCTCGAGTACGTGTATGATGACGATAGGTGAGTGGTATGGGCCTATAGAGGCGTCAAGCTATGCTGAGCCTGCTGTTAGACCAGGATTTCAGTATCGATGTCCGAAATGTCACGAGCTCATTGAAGTATCGCATTGCATCGAATGTGGCACGACGTTATTAACTCGCGGAAGCAAGCGCCTGGCTTGTGACGATTGCTGGCGTCAGGGCCATGACTGTGTTCTCATTTATTGCTATTCTTGCGGTGCTAGGATTGAGTAGTGCCAAGATGGCATCTGACTTCACGTATATGGGGTCCTTATACAGTTCCATCATAATATCTTATATAGAGATTGTGGGAATTTCTTAGTATCTCTTCACATCATGAAGTTATAACGACAGTTTATCCAGTCAGTCATAAAAATATCAAATCTCACTTAACTGCAAGTTTGCACGTCTGGTTTAGTTGTTGGCTTGATCAAGCTTATCCATATATGCAGCAAGATCCCTCACTTTCTAATCACAAATTCCCATAAGTAACAAATACGAATAAACTTGGTTCGTGTACTGCTGCCCTGCCGACTAGTTCCACGCTCTTGTTTGCATGTTTATCGATATTATCACAGCATTGCATATCTATGACAATTTCAATCTAAAACTGGTAGTTATGTTACATGTGTGTTGTAGGAAGCGATGGGAACGGACTGCGGCCTTGCTGGTGCCTCTTTTCAAATTGACAACCTTCACTTGTGCCTGTCAATCACACAATCCCATATCTTGGCACACATTTTTAAATCGGGTCATTCATCGCCCGCTCCTGGTTTTCATCTCCAGCGCCTGATCCAGATCGCAAATTCGCAAATGAGTTACGCTTCACGTGTTCGGGGTACTTCGTCACCGACGAAACCGACCCCGGGTGCGAAGTTTATTGCTGGTCTGTCAGGCCTTCAGGTACAGCCCTGAATTTCACTGCTTGATTCTGGTATTTATATCTGGAAGGTTACGCTTGAGCTCGTCTCAGGCGAATGCTACCAGGGCATTCTATTACAAAAATCAAGTCTGAATACGTATTGGTTGGGTCAAGTTCAGCTGTTATCAAAAGAACCGGATTCTACAGATTCAAATCGTTTCGAGGACGAGCTCTCTTTTGATGCAGGTCAAGTCTCTTGTATGAGATTGCATAGCGAATCGAAAGGCGATCGGGAGGAACTGCATGCTGCGTTTAAAACCGATGCCGAAATCCGCTCGAAGAAAAGTGAGAAACCGATGCGAAATCTTGAAAAATGGGACGGCGGTGATGACGGCGGGACGTCAATGAGCCTCGATCAAGAAGCCAAGATGCGCCCAGAGGATCGCGGCTGGGATCAATTTTCAGTCAACCAGAAGCTATTCGGATACCAAAGTTCCTATGCTGAAGAAAATTACACGACCAGTCTTGATCGCCAATCCGAATTCTATCGTCAGAATGAACCAAAGGCTCGTAAAGTTGCTGCTGATATTGAGAACGAGGTGTCTGAAAACCTTCATATTGCCGAAGAGCGCGGTCATCAAATCTCCCACGATGTTGATGAAGAGTCAAGATATAGCACGGTTTTAGACCGACCCAAGTCGAAGAGTCCCGACATTTATCGGCCGCCTGCGCTTCGTAACAAATCGCCTGAACAAGACAGAACAGCGAGACCTGGCAGCTCAGCTTCGAATAATTCCAATGAGAGAGACGCATCGCCTGTCAAATCTGTATCCCCGGTGAAGAATACTTCTCCGATGAAGAGCCCGGCGTTAGAAAATACATCGCCAGTGAAAGCAAGTGTGCCAGCAAATCACGAGAATCAAGTGAATTCCCCTCAGGAAGCCGAATCGGCAAATGGACATCAGGATGAGGATGAAGAGAAGCAGTTCGAATCTGGTAGCGATGACAACAGCAAGAAGTTCCAGTTCAATGCAGGAGCGAAAGAATTCGTTCCAACGACTTTGCCGGGTTTATATTTTACTGATGGTTCTTACATGCCTGTTGTGGAAACTCCATCACCATTGATGCCACCAATAGGAATGTATCCAGCCTATAGTTTCAATCCATACTATCCTCAATATTCCCCAATGGGCTACGTTAATCAGCCAATGATGTTTTCGGCTCCTGGAAATTATCAGTCCTATCAGGCCCAACCGAGCCACAATCCGAATCGATCGCGGCCGCAATCGAGGTCTGCAAAGCCTTCTCAAACTAAGCAGCAATCAAATACAACAGAACCGAATGCAGACAATTAATCCTGAAAAATATGACTGCATTTCAGAGAATGCCTACAGTAATTATCAACGTATGATCGCATTTCAATAATGCTCATATTGTATATGTAAAATAAGTAATTCATTTTTGCCAAGAGAATTCGCAGGGCAGAATTATCGCATCGTAGCACTGGACCGTTATGGAGCTCTTGTAGTGTATTCTGTTTTTTGTGGCGCTGTCTGATTCAGTGTTTTTCCCTTGACAATATTGTTGATCACCTTCTCAGTCTCCAGAGAACAATATTCGAAGATGCCAACTGCTCAACAGAATTAGCGAAGTTATAGTGCAGATTTTCGTATTACTTGTTACGCTTCGAGTTAGGGCCATAATGGCACATCGGACGAATGGATACATCGCCAGCTATATTCAAGTCGGTAAATCGCTTGATAAGCGAACGAAACTAAACCTACCATAATCAACAGTTTCAGTATTCGGACACCAAGTAAGGCGATTTTGATAAAGACGATCACTTTAGAGTATTTGAGCAACTTCGCATAGCCAAGAAGGACATACAGCTGAGGTGTCTGAGTGAAAATCAGAGTTCTCCAATCAAGGAACTCAGCACGCAAGCCCATCAAGCGTGTCACTTTTCTGTCAAGATTCTGATAGATCAACACAAAGAGACAGAAGATTCGAAAATCGTGTGATGCAGCAAACAACCTGGCGTTGCTATCGCTGAAGGTATCACTAAGGTCGCCTGAAAATCATTTGGCATGCAAGCGCTCACGAATTGATCTACACACTAACCTTGATTGAACAGCAATCTAGCTCGCTGTCGGCATGCAATCATAATGAGAATGCCAGCGAAACTGCTGATACCCTGGATAGCAATTAGTACCTTAGGAATATCGGGTTCTTTGGCAAGACTCGCAACAGTCCAGATATCGAGTGCAATCCAAACACCGACTTGGCACTTATAAGCTAATTGAAACAGGAGCCATTGTCGTTTTCGAGTATCATCTGCAAAACTCTCTAGATTTATATCTTTGAATTTGAAGTCCATTAAACCTGCATCATATCGGCGTCTCAGTCGAAAACCTGCTTTGAGAGCAACGTACCAAGGCTCCTCCAAACTTCTGACCTTGTTCGTTGCATTGCTTCAGACTATTGTACTGGAAGCGATCCAATAAGCTACAGGTCAAGCTCAAGCATAATTGGTACCTACAGTATATCAGGTTCTGAGGCAGATTTTGTGAACCTGGCGGGAGCAAAGAAGGAACTCTCGCTTTAGGTTATTATAAGGTCTAGGAATCAACGGGCGCCTTCTCTTGATGACAGGTTCGCTACGTCAAGTTCAAGCAGGATCCCAGCTCGATCACAAAACATCTTGAAATGTTGCTGGACACGATTAAGATCATTACGATTGGCCACATACGTCATCGATATAGTTCCACATTCTTTCAATCGGTAGGCAATCTCAACAGCTTGGTCCGGAACGACAGTATCAAGGGCGACAGGATAATTCAGCAATCGGGCCAATGTGGAATCTGAGACAGACGGACGGGAGAACAGATTTGGCCCAACTTGTGGATAGAACGAATGTCGAATGTTGATGAAGACCAGCGAACCCGATAAATCTAAGCATGGGCTCTGCAGCTGATCAAGTTGCCGTACAACGATTTCAGCCTGGTCCTTTAACAGTATCAGCTCGCAGTACATTACTGTGAAATGCAATACCGATTTGAATCCATCAATACCACTCGGGACGACGACATTATCCCAGAAATAGCCCCGATATCGAGCTGGTATTTCGGATGCGATAACAACGGGTTTTAAACCTCGAAGACAGAAGAGAATCTCAGCATGAATCCTGAGAGCATCAGATCGAACGCCCTTAGCATCCAGACATTGGACGAAATCGTCATTGGCCACAAGCGTTGACCAACAGGCGTCCTCGATCTTCCGAAACTTCCTCCAGAATGCGACCGCTGAGCATCCAGAGCCTTCGCGATCCACGCCCATATCTTGTTCTGACTAGGAAATGCAGAGCTGGGCGCCGAACCCGGAACGATGATGAGTCAATGGAGGTCAGAAGATCTCGTGATCGCATTAATCCACGTCACTACTGCCCCCCTGTAATAAATAGGGCTCACTCATATCAATCATCTAATAATAGGGCTCTCTCATATCAATCTTTTTAATGAGTCTCTCTCTCATCTCTCCCTTTCTCTCTCTCGCTCTCTCTGTCTCACTCTCTCATCATTTAACATTCTCTTATTAGAAAAATATTCATTAGCAATGTTTACATGTTTGTTTGATGAGAACATTGCTTGGATATCGGGCCTGCGACTCCATCTTTTACCAACTGGGAGTACGACTCTTTGTCTTTGTTGTTTTAGGAGTGATGAGCAGCAGCGATTCGTCAAGCTATCTAGATTTATTTTTACTTTTATAATAGCGGGAATTTCCATGCAGTCGTGTACATTCAGCTAGTTCGGTGTTCGGCAGGTTAGTTTCCATCGGCTCCAAAGACTTCATGTCAACAATCTCTTTGCGAGCAACGACTGGTTCGGTTTGCGATGGTCTCATCTCGTTTGCGGTTTGACTTGCGACTTTCAGATCGGTTTTTAAAATTTGAATCTTTTGCTTTAGCAGCGCCTTCAAATCCATATTCAGTTTTATAGAACGTTTTTGTAGTCAAAACACCTGTTTCGCTTTTGAGCCTGCTTGGGCTTCTTTCAGTTTCTCCTCTAATTTGGAAATTTCTTCTTTTGCTCTTGCCTCTGACAATTGCAGGGATTTGCTTAACGATTCACATTGCAATGCATACTCATTAATAATCTGGTCACTTTCGCTAGCCTGTTTGAAGATTAAATAGGACATCCGGCATCTAAAAAGTCGACTTTGCCTCTTTAATGCGATCTTTTTGGCATTGATCCAAAGCTGTTCGTGCTCTGTTTAGCTCGATTGCAGCCGCCTGACGTTCGCATTGAGAATTGCTCCTTAGTACTTGCGATTTCTACCTTAATCAATTCATGCATCACACTCTTATCTTGCTCTTCTCTATCTTCTTGTTGATGAGCCATCTGCATTTTTACCCATTACTTCAAATATCGTCATTTCAATGTTCTCACCTGATGCAATGACAAATTTCGTTTTCTCTCAACCTCCAACTCGTCTTGGCATTTTACCAGCTCTTCCTTGAACTTTATATTCTCTTTTCTCGACTTGCCCAGCTTTTCCTCCAGAATCTGAGAAAGTCCATTTCATTATAGATGACTTATTATAGAAAGCATTCAACCTGTAAATTAGTTTGCGATGTTTTTAATTCGTTCAATTCGTGATGGCATTGCTCCACTGCTTTTCGGCAGCGATCGCGCTCGTCAGTTACCTCTTTCAGTTGCTTCGCGTGTATATCAGCAGTTTTCTTCACCTGATTTTCCAATTCTTCTTTTTGAGACAACCGCATGTGTCGTTCTCTCAACAGATCTCTTTGCAAATTCATCACCGATTGCTTCCAAACATTTCGTTCGAATTCATGCTTTTTATCAAGGTCCTGCTTGTCTTTAGTTATGGACTCAATGAGGGCGAGCAGCCGTTTTTCTTTTGTCCCTACACTGAACCTGATACGAGAAAATTATTGAATCGTAACTTTGTCAACCTTCTTCAATAAAATCGGTTCGGCCAGGGACAACGTCTCCATTCATTCTTAGACCAGAGATTCGTTAATGGTACAAATATGGATCGTTGTTCCATTCTTTGGAATAATTAACATCTGCATAACGAATACTGTTTCGACGATGCATCAAACGTAATAAAACGAATCGTACAATATTGCTAATTTTAATCAAATCGACAAGCTAGCTGCAATCCATATCAGAATGGATTCGAGTCAACGGGCGATGCAGCACAAGGCCTGAGGTATGCCGGTTCATCACCTTTGTAATCTTCAGGAGCTCCTACCACCGTTTTCGAGCTAGCAATATTACACCGATTCCATATCAGAAGCGTGCCGTGTTGATCTACAGAGATAACCATATAGATCGGTAATTAGTGTTGTCGTAAGACGCCCAAGCTTTGCATCGATGTTGAACCCGGCGAGGGTTCTTACCATTGCTTACTCAGAATGTTTCACCTTGGCGAACCCGAATCAGAAAGCAAGCACTTCTCGCGCAAGTAAAGCCTTCTACAAGACGGATCGCGATATTCAAACATCCCCTCGACGAGGAGTCTTTATGTAGTCATCAAATTCGAAAACTAATTGCAAACAAGATTTCGACAGAGGGAAAACTGGCAGAGCTGGTTATTTACACCCTACATCGATGAAAAGCCACATACGATCCGTTGATAGATTGAATGTAAAAAAATCATACACCCGAATACCACAACTAGTCTTTTGGAATCAATACAGTCCAGAAATCATCCTAGAAACATCTACAATCTTGATAAAATTCCAGCTTATATACATGTTGTAGGGATTCGATTCTCTAATCACCAACCGATCCAAACCGAGAGCAACGTAGACTTTCGTATTGCTGAGCTAAACCCCATGACGATGAGATCCCCTCAGCATGCAATATTGCGAGTCGGTGAGACAGGTTTGACTATGAGCGAAGTCGAGCTCGAAGGGGAATGATCTTTAAAAGGCGCAATTTGTAAGGAGACCATCTCTGACAGTATTCAGTGTATTGTTACACTGTCTGGTGATATAGCCTATTTAGGTATTATCGCCTCTCACATTGTCATCATTCATTACATCTACCAGATCGCTAGAGCAACTCTTAGGCATGGCAGGGCCAATCTCGGCCCCGGTTCTCTTGTATTCCGCCTGCACATGCGTCCTGATGGCCATGGCTGTGGCACCAGCCATGCCAACCAACCTGACCGCATTTTTCGTTTTGGTCCTGAGCTCGCCACTGAATGCTTTAATCACGTTCAACTTTTTATTCATGTTATCAGTCGTCGTGGCTCAGATTACCTCCAACATAGGTCAGTATTCGCTGAAGAGTTTCGTCAGCGTCACTAAATAGTGTTGATATAGTGTTTGGGACTATATCTGACGAAGAGATAGCAATTGTGAAAGAGTCGGCCAGGAATTTTATTATGTTCAAATCGGTATACGTGTTCAGCGCCTTATATGCCGCTCACTATACTGATTTATTTATTTGGATGATATGTTTTTTGATATTCGGCTGGGTAAACTTCGTGATTTTTTCACTTTCTAGCCTTCTCTAAATTGCACTCAGCTTCGAGCGTTTGTTGCGCTGTCCTATCACAGATTATCCCATTTAGATTACCAGCAAGAGGCACTTAATCAGAACAGGAAAACCCTGTTTTCATTCATACTCGGATGTCTGATGGTGGACGTCTGCTTTATGGCGTTATTGATCAGTGTTTTCTCGACTGCTGGATGGAGACCTTTAGTTTTATTAATTCACGAAGGTGTTTTAACAGCGATAGCCTGTGTTTGCTCGGTAGGCCACTGCAAACTGTTTTATTTGTTGTAATTTTTTTTGCAGATCATTCTGTATGGCTTTCAAGTCATGGATCATATGAGTTCTGCCGACCACACGCAGAAAGCTTTTTATCTTGACAGCGCAGGAGAAATCATTATCCAAACCGTCTCTTTAATACTGCTTCTTCAGGTTTGGGCTGCTTATGGCCTTTCACTTACAGGTGAATTCACAAATATTTCGCTTCGCGACGTACTTATTCTTCGTAGTCGTAGACATGTTCTTCTTCATGATAGTTAGAGCGGTTTATGTCCGGATATCTGCTCGCATTGCATCTTTGATTGCATATCGTCGAGTCTTATACGACATCAATACAAGATTCGCCGACGCAACAGCAGAGGTGTGTTTCTCTGTAGCTGTTTTTTTTTGTAAAGTAATAGGGCTTTAGGAGCTGCAAGCTTTAGACGATCACTGTGCAATATGTCACGAGCAGCTTCAATTTGGAGCCACTAAAAAGCTACCTTGCTCTCATTTCTTTCACTTACCATGCCTCAGGCAATGGATGAAATATCGCAGAAGTTGTCCTGTCTGCCGATCGGATCTACTAAACTCGGACAACAGTAACCGGCCATCAGGAGCAAGCAGACAGCCGCTACCCAATCAATGGGGATTGCGTCGTCTTTTCCATTTTAATACAGGAAACTGGGCGTCATGGATGCCTAACATCTCCTTTGAAGTCGTTCGAGGAGTATGTATTGCTGATCTTAATGAATTGTCCTCTCATTTTCCTAGCAGGTTCATGTCGCTCCAGTTGTAAGGAGAAATCTGGTTCAGGTCCCACCTGTTCATATCCTGTCCGAAATGTTCCCCAATATGCCCGACGATGTATTGCAGCGCTATTTAGATCAAGCTAATGGTGTTCTCGCTATCGCCATTGAACATCTTATGATTGATAATAATGGCGGGGGAGATGCCACTAATGCAGCTGAAGATGGTTCTGATCCTTCAGGCAGTCCAGGCAATGACAGCTCTGAGCCTTTTGACAATTTGAACAGTGGCCGCGCTGAACTTCTCAATAATGGTGCCCCTGAGGCTTCGGAAGACGCAAGTAATGGTGAGGTTTTTGACGAATCCGCTCCATTTCCCATTGTGCAGAATAACAACGATTATGTTGATGATGGTGTTGTTGAGTCCACTGAAGCCATTAATTCCAGCTCCGAAACTGTCCAGCAACCTGAGGCCGTTCTGAATTCCGATGAAACTTTATCGATGCTCAGGAGACGGGTTCCTCGTAGTACATCGAATATAGACGAGAGAAGGTATGTGAGTCTCTATTACAGATATATAGTTTGGTTTAATAACTGTCAGGGTGGCTGGGGTTTCAAGGTCAGAAGCTTTAGCTAGGGGCGAACAACCACCTTAAATTTGATATTAAAACATTTCATCTTAATCTACGATTTGTCTGAGTCAGACAGGTGAAGTGAGGTCAATTGGTAAAGATCTTCGGGGATTCTGGAAGTCCATTTCCGAACAACATTCGCCTTTGGAAACATCAACAAACCAGCTTTCTCAAATACTTCCAGGACCACGTCAACATTAAATGCAAATAGCGTCTTTAGAAACCCGACATCAACGAGTTCCAGTTCTCGAGACGATATGTTACTTCCTCCAAATTTCTGGATTTATGATCAGCTCTTTTGATGTAGCCAATCGTTCCGTTTGGATTGTTGATTGTGTTCACATTGGTATTGTAAACAGCATCAAACAATGATAAGACAAGTGGTCTATTCTGGATTGCAACCGCCGGCTTGGTCCCGAGACCAGCCCGCACCAGGAGCTCAGCCTCAGAATGTATCTGTATGTGAGGAGTAATTGAGAGGGTACAGGACGTCCCCTCACAATTAATGTGAGATAGATCATGAACAGTACTGCTAGAACGTGCCATTATATTGAATGTCGCCCATACAACGTACTGGCTCGGTATCAGATCTGAGCGCATTTCGAAGCCGCCTCCAACCTGATCAACGTCGACATCCTTCATGGAAGCTGTCCACTCAGATACGGGATGTACTCAGCGAGTCATGCCGGCCCAGAACAGCGTTCTCTTCAACATCATCATCACCGGGAATGATCGTATCGCCTGAGGCTAGCCTAGCAGATCAACTTCCGTCTGCAGATAAGACGTGGGATTGGTTCTCAAATCAGTCGCGCTCGATCGCCAGATCCAGCTTTCGTTGCGGCTCTGTCCTTCTCACTGATTCCGCCAATGTCGAATGCGAACAACGCCCTACAACCAGCGGTTTCGACCGTGACCCGATTCTGGAAGGCGATGTGCTCGAGTTCATCCCGGAACGGCGCGCGTTCCCGGCCGCCTCTCATCGCATCTTCGAGACCGGGGAGAACGCCCGCGAGCCCGGACGTCGTCTGCGCATGTCCCAGCCGACCTACGACCCGACTCGAGCCGGTGTTCGGACCGACCAGCAGCCCGAATTCCGCCCTTGTTTCCGTCGGGTTCCAATCCCGCCTTCGTACCATCAGGAGCAGCCGATCACACCGCGAACGGCGCCGCGATCACATCTCTGGCGCTCCCGCGATATCATCACCCAGCAGGACGCCGAATTCGTACCGGCCCCGACCTCCAGCATCAAGACGTTCCCGGCTCATCTGCGATCCGGGGTGGGTCGTGACCCGGAGCCGTACCGGCCCGTCAAGCGCGTGTTGCGCCCGTCGGAATCGGAGACGGCGCTGCGTACCATGCATTACTGCATGCCGCCGGACGAGGGCCACCAGACCCAGGCCAGTACGTCGGCCGTCCGACGATGCGATAAGAATGCGAACACAGGCGGCGATGTGATCAACTATCGATTCTCAGGCGGGATCTGCCCGTCATCCAGGATGTTGGATGATTCCCGTCAGCACGAGCATCAGCTGTATGAAAGGCAACTGCAGCTCAGCCATCGGACAGAGGTCGTACACACCCAGCAGTTGTTCAAAGACAATCTTGAACGTGCTAGAAGACGAACATCGATCTTTTAGCTCATTCTGTTCTGCAGAATCTGATAAATTGATTGAAACCACGATATGATTGATTTTGAGCTGATTTTATGTGCAATTGATTGGGATAATCGGGATCTCATTGATAACAGCATAGCTACTGAAATCGAATCGGTTCTTCATATCGAGATGATACCGATCGGTAGTGACCCGACGAGGGTGCTGCGATTTCAACATCGCCTCGAATTGCCTTTCCTTCATAGTCAACGGAACGACCTCAGCCTGACCTGAGCGGCGCGGCGTTAACGGCGGTGCCGACCTGCCTGGACCCGCCCAGGTCGGCGTCGTCCTGGCCGATCTCGGCTTGTTCGAAGCAGAGTTCGGCTTCCGATGTGCGAACGTGACAATTTGGCAGGGTTCACGAGGCGTTGCCGCCAACGCCCGATCCGCGAACAAGCCCGGCGTTGGCGTCGTCGTCAGCGGCCCCAATCGTGGTATCACCATCGGCTTCGTATTAACGAACTGCCAACGACGTCGCCGGCGCTGGGTGCGAATCTGTTGGACACGTTGCTTTAGCTGGACCTGAGCCAGCTCGTCCAATCGCAGCAGCTCGATGCGCTGCTTTACTCGAGCTAGGACGCCGCGCACAGGTCGTGGCGTCTTACCGCTGCCGGCGACGGCCTCGGCCAGAATCTGCACGAAGGTCGTCTGCGAGCTGCAGATTGCTGAAGGCAGTCAACGTCTGGATCGGAGGAATCGTGACGCTCTCACCGATATGATAGCGACCCAGGCCAGCACGGGCGTCGTTCGGCAGTATTAAGAGCCGAACACGGCCAACGCCTTGACAGGTCCATTGAGGAGCAATATGATCACTTTTGCTGACAAACATTGTGAGATGTGATTTGTTCGATGTTGATGATGTGACCGTGATAGAGAAGCAGAACGAGGTCTGTGTCCATTGTATAGATGAATACCAGGTCTGTCCTTCTAACACTTGAAATTGCTGGAAATCACCAATTGTTAGAATTGGACCTGATCAAGCGTATCAGAGACGTCTGCACATCATCAATGCTGAGTACCTGATCTGCTAAAGGCCATCGTGATCCCTGATCGATCAGTGCCTTGAGGTGCAATTTGGGAATTGTTTTGTTTTAAGAAATTGACACTGGCCAGGGCAGCAATTGCATTCGCCTTAAATGGACGTTTCAAGGCGGTTTGATGGTGAAATGTCGAACTGGACTCCAGATTGATCATAATAATTGAATGAGTACACTCTCGAACTTTACACCAAAAAACGTTTTGCCAAATCAAGATTAGACGTCTCATTGATCAAGTGAGCACTATTGTTAAGTAAACATCGACGACAGCTGAATATCTTTGAAAACTGTACTCTAGCATCTTAAGACCTGCAAACGTCAGATAAGGTCAGATACGCCATACTGAATGTTTCCACAAATATGATCTGTATTTTAACTTAGAAGTTAAATTTATACCTGCCTCTGAAAACAATAAATATAAGCCATATCTATAGGAGGACTGATTGATTCCGACACCTTGTTATCGTTAAAATAAACCTATTTTGAATGAGATGTGATGAGTGTCGAACGAACCGACAAAACCCTTCTTACCCATCGTTTATCTTGAGCGTTATAAACATGAGCAACGTAATGGCCGAAATGAATGGATGATCCTAGATGAGTGATCATACCTGTAAGATTGTATACAGCAGGAACTTGACTACCAGGCATAATCTCAGGTTCTTCAGCATGGCTCATCAACCAATCAGCAGCACGTTGAACATCGCCGTTCGTCTCCGATAACGCTTTCTTGCAGCGTTCTTCATCGAACCCCATTGAGCTCAACATAGAGAGGCCTTCAGTGTCAAAAGCTGTAGAACTTGTAGAAGGTTCCGCAATTGGCTCATTTAGCTCTGGATCGTCCAGGTGTGCAAACATCCAATCAGCCGCCGAGTTAACATCGGAATTATTGACAGCCTTTAAAGCACGAACACAGGCGATCGTGCTGAAGCCCATCGTTAACAGCTGCTGAAGCAATTCCTCGCTAGGAGCAAAGTTATGCGATTCGGTGTCTGGAAGGGAGATCTCATCGGGAGCCTGGCCATGACCTCGAAGATCTTCGAAACTGATATTCGTCATTGGGACGGAAACCTTGGTCTGCATCTTTTTAGGAACCCAATCGGTATAGTTGAATCGTTGCATCTGGACAATTAAGACATCTGGAAACGTCAATAGACGATGCGAGATCTCAGCTGTCGTCGTCGTTTGACAATGAGGACATTTGAACTCGGCTGTTTTGGTTTCCTTGAACAGCTCCAAACACCTTTGAAATGAGATTGTTTCTTCCGTCTCTCCTGCCGGAATCTCCAAAGATATATCGGAGGTGTTGATATTGGTATAACGTACCCTCTGACAAGATGAGCATCGCAGGCGTTGCTCAAGCATGAAGCTAAAAGCCGAACTTGGATCAAGATTTGGGTCTGAGCGCTCTTGCTTACGAATTTCTTGCAGCAAATACTGGAAGAATTGCATGGCATCTTGCTGACGGAAAGTTCGGAATTCAGGATGCTGAGAGCTGATTAATCGCTTGAACATCGATGGTGAGATTCCTGGCTGTGTTAACAATTCGTCGACATCCTTCGGGGGACATTTGGACCACGAGCCACTTAACAGCCCAGTTGCTAATTTCGCCATCTGACATTGATAGCAGTCCCATGGCCTCCAGCTGCGGCATGACTTCAAATGCTCTTCTCCCAGAGAATAATACCGCTGGCAGAAAGAAGGTAAAGAGAACAATACTTGGACAGTGGACGCCAAGTAACAGCTGTTGCCGAGATTCTTCAGGCCAGTATAACCAGGCCCATACAGTAATTTCATCGCCTCATCTTTCTCGATCACCTTGTTCCATTCACTAGAGATATCCAATCAGCAAGCTGATTATGATTATCAATACGACACTGACTGATTCAAGTTCTGTTCCAGTTCCATTTCAGCCATCGTTTTGCTGGTTTTCTGCATATCGTTGGTTGCAATTCCGAGGCATTGCAGATGAGCGATAAGATTCTCGTCAATACGCATCTCATCGCAAGCATAGCAGTAAATATCTGCTGTTCCCTCAGGTGTAATCGTCCCCAGCTAGATGGCGTTCAGAATAGAAAACGCGAAGAGTAGATTGGCGCCATACCTTGCAAACAACATTGTGCCCTGTAGCCTGATTATGCTCAACACCATGATTATTACCACCACCGCCACCAAAAACGGAACGTGCGCATCCCAACGAACCGCAAGTCATGCATAGCCAAAGATTGTCTTCTAAACAGATCAATGTTAGATATAAGTTTGAGAGAAAAGTTCAGTTGACTGACTTAGATCGCAGGAATCGCAATGAGCAAGAGATTTTTGTGACAATGTATGTACCTCCAATTGCTGTAAATTTTGTGTATGCTCACAGGGAGTACGTTGTTCTTCCCAAGCCTCAACAGCGCTCTGTCGAAAAACCCATTAGCTGGAACGACACTATTCAATAGTTCAATTACTTGATTGGTCAATGATTTATGGTCCAAAATGGCGTCGATAATGGATTTGAATTGACCAGTGCTGATTTTCGAAGCCTGTGGACATTGCATGCATGCTAGTTGGGTAGAGGTCTCATACTGAACAGCTTCAGGCAACGGGAATCCGTTCTCACCACCAATGGCAAGTTTGGTAACCTGCAAGCAGATGTATAAAAAACGGGTCTGGATATTCCCTGCGCTCTGCTCACCTTTGCAGGTCTCAATTCTTTGGGATCTGTTTTACCTGGAAGAGCCTTTTTAATGAGATGAATCGCATATGAATGTGATGTGACTCTCGAGTGATTTGCTGCATGCACCTGACAACCACCATTCCAACATTTTGTGCAGATATATAAGCCGCCGATTGATTCCTAGATAGACTTCAGATCGTCATCGCCATACTGCGACGCTCGAACCGGAGTCTGGAAACACTGCGAGCATTCATCATTGAGGACCATGGACGAATGCTCAGGCATCCTGAAGTCCTGGTCGCTGATCGATGACAGATGCTGGCAGGCCATAGTGCGATTATGGACCTTGATGCAAAGATGACAAAGCTAATAGCGCTATGTGGGCTACGCTACCCTCTCAATATTCAACCATCACCATCATTATAGGACTCATCATATCACATACCTCGATCTAGGTCATCAAAGCCAAATCCAGATTACCTTCAATGTCTGCTAAAATAAGTACTACTTTCAGTGTCAAGTTTGTACGAATTCTTCTTCGATCTCCATTAAGTTGATAATACAGGATTTTTTTACCGTGGACTGACCTTATTTTATTATAAGGCGATCGTTGTTAAGCCATTCGACCTGGAATGCTAAGTAGGTTTACTGGACGAGAAGACGATAGCAGTTGATAGCGCAGCATTTCTTTATCGTTGTCGTTCATCATGGACACTCTCAGCGACCTGATCTTATTGTCGCTGGGTGTCTTCTTATGCACGATACTGCCCGGGCTGGTCCCGGTCTGGATGGGTTGTGGCCGTCAAACGTCCAGGAGCGGCTTCTATATCACTCTTCTTGATGCTATCGCTGCTGGCTTGTTTATGGGTACTGTACGTTCTGTTAGTATGGATGGCATTTGTCTATAAATCTGGTTACAGGCAGTTTCAGTGATAATTCCCGAAGGAATTCACTTCATTTTGGATGCAAACTGCTCGGCTGGGATCCCCAAACTGTTCGGTTTATCCATTAACCTGGGTTTCGCATTCATGCTGATAATCGATCGGATCCCTTTCAGCTCCGAGGATCCAAAAAAAAAGCCCAACGCAGAAGACGTTTCACTTGCTGGTGGTTGCAATGCAGATAACAGGTTCCAATATTAAACCTCTCAGATTCACGTTTGTCTCAAAAATCATTCAGGCATCATAATCACTCGACGTTCATTGGTCTGCTTGTGCATTCTGCTGCGGATGGCGTCGCCATGGGCGCTGTTTCGCTGTCTCACGAATCATCGGTGGAATTTTTTGTATTCCTTGCCTTGATCCTTCACAAAGGTCCAGCTAGTTTTACATTAGTCGCACAATTTCTGCAGCAAAACCGAAGACGTTCCATTATCCTTCGAAATTTGATTCTGTTTTCGGCTGCTGCGCCGATTGCTGCTATATCTACATTTATTTTATTTGCTGACAAGAACGAGGCTTTGAGTAAAGAGCGACTTGGGGCATTGATGTTGTTTTCTGCCGGGACATTTCTTTTTGTTGCTGTAATGCACGTTTTGCCAGAGACTCTAAAACACGAAAACGGTGCGTCTGTGTCATGGTCTACGATTGCTGCCGTTATCATCGGTATGATTTTACCAAGCTTTCTTAGTGCCAGCCATGGTCATTCCGGTGATGTGCAGCCGGCGTTGGATCTGAAAGCAAACAATCATGCACTTCATCAGCATTGAATGAAGTTGCCAAACATAATGTAATATATATCATAGAAATAGGACAAAACGCCTATTCTCCCAGAAATAGCAATCAAACAATCGATTATGACTTATCGTTACGAAAATAAGAGTTTGCATGTATAAACAGAATTACAAATTAGTTGGCCGGCACAGTGACATGGATATCTGCTGATTTCTTTTGAAGCAAGTGACAGCTGGTGACACTTGGCCCTGAATTCCAATGAATGCAGTTCCACAGCTTTTGCCGTTTTTTAAGAATGTTAAAGTTCCACGGTCCCTCTTATCGTATGATAGAACCATGTCGATGACGTCTCCATCGCAGCATTCCATGGCATAGTTATCAGATTTCCCATTATGGAGCTTCTTTCCAGTCTGGCAATGAAGTGCCCATGATCTAGTTGTTGCACTTCCGAGCCTAGTCGCAGAGGGGCGTAGATTTCCATTTAGAGCTGAAACCAAGCCTATAGCCATTCCTTGAGTATTGCCTGCACCTAAACATGATTTTAGCTCCAGACAGCAAAAGAGCTGAAAATAATGTACTGATTTTAAACCTCCAAGCCACAGTGCGAAGCGATAGATCACATTTCACAGAAGCTCTAGCTGGGTAAGTGACAAACTGGTTCGACATGAGGTGTTTCACAGTCTGATCATTCGGAACGAAAGCCATCATAGAATCAGAAACTTCAGCGAACATCGCCACCAATGGCCGAACTATATTTCGCTGAGCCATCTTTCCAGAAATGTCCTTTGGGATCGCGTTCATAAATGGCTCGTTCTTCTGCATCGCTCCAGCAAGAATAGCGCCCACCAAAATTAGATTTTTTGGTGCCTACAAGCGTTTTAAGTATGTAAAGGAGTGTATCTGCCTTCTTACTGATGATGTTTGGGCTTTCCAAAGGGTTTCTGCAGAAAGGAGTGAAAATCTGCACCTTTTCCATATCATGAGAGTCTCTTCATCAGAAACAACAGGCTTGGCCTCCATGTAGTGGCAGATGTGCTCATAAATCTGGTCTTCATTGAGGACTCGAAGATCATCACGATCCAACAAACTCAGAACGCTAGTAACAGATAAGGCTGCAAGCGAATCCACAGGGAGCTCGTGGAAATTCCAAGCAAGAATATCGCAGCATCGATTCTGTACGCCCTGTTAGTTACGCCAAACAAAAGAAAGTAATCAGTGTACCTGTAGCGTGGTTAATGATTGCAGGTGGCTGTCTCGAGTGTCTCTGTCGAATTGCGATTGAGAGAACATTTCAACAAGCGTCATCAAGTATAGAGCGTCAGCGCCAGGCAATTCGAATGAATGCTCTGAGATGTTTAGCAACAGTACCAATGTATCAGTACGAGACAGCTGGGAGCCATTTTCTCGGAAAAGGCGCAAAACGCATCTTACAATCTTGTCAGTCGACAGGACACAGTTCGCATGGCCGAAAATCTGATGCAGCCGGGAAGCAGGAATTTTGCTCCACTCCTCAAATGAGAATTCAGAGAAAGACTTTGCAAGAAGCTCCACGCATTGCCGAATGATGACACCAGAATGCAGACGGAACTTCTCAGCTGCCATTAAGATGTTGATCACATTACTTTTGTTGATCAGATCGAACACATCATCTTCCAAGCATGAAAGTAGACTGCCAATTTGAAGAAAATCGGCAATAGCGTAGATACAAGCAATGTTATCTTCTGTGAACTGTATGGTGCCCTCATACATGTACTCAAGCACATGATGAAAATACATTTCAACAGCTTTGTCGATTTCTTCCATTTGCACCGTAGTTGTTGCCGGGCAATTGCAATTTTCAGAGCTACATGTGCAAAGAAGAGCCCTTCCCAGCTGGAGGACAGATTCATCAGAGCCAATAGCAGGATAGAAATGGAACTGATTGTAAAAGTATGTAGATGAACGAGCTCCTAATCCTAAAACATAGCGATGCACCGGAAAGCGTCGGTTTCGTATAATTACAGTCCAATCAGCTAATAGACCATCTCTCCAAGAGGCGTTTGAATGTGAAACTGTGCTATCAGATATGGTAGACAACAGATTATTGTCATTCGAAGATAAAGAAGTCATAATCATCGTCAAATAAAAAATAGCAGCAGTCTATGAAATTACCGACAGTTGCTATGATTCGAGAACCAACATGTTGGTTCTAGATCAATAAGCAGCATGACTCAACGATCGGACTCATGAGGAGCCGACTTCGAGATTTCAAGTTAAAGGCAGACAATGTCTCTCTCCATGGAGAACAACAATTCAGCTACAAGGCGGCAAACAGCGCCATGGAAATGTGAAATTCGGACAGAATTAAAGAATAAAGAAAACCCTAATGGGAGAGAGGGCTACATCTATCAGATTGATGTCTAAAAATGACATGTCATGAAGAGGCCACGTTCAACACTCGGATAAAGGGCCATTTGACAATTTGACGAATAACAGATGACGTCTCCAATCTATCAATGTGTGTTCAGACGTGCTGGTCAGCATACCGAGTCATGTTCGTCGTCGACGTGCACACATGAAGGTGTTCTCGATCTGCATTGTGTCGTGAAATCAGGGCACGTTTGCAACACCTTCGCGGTTCTTGTTTTGGCAGCTCCTAGAAATTGTCTTCCAATTCATCTTGCCCGGTTGGGTGGTCTTGACGTCGCAGCGGTTGGTTTGATCTCTATCCGCTATAAGCATAAGCTTTATGGGGGTTGCAGATAACCGGGTGGCGTCGGTTGATTCATAGCAACTCTGGCCAGCAATCAATTATTGTTGAATTCGCTGAACCCGATTATGCATTGCAACTTTGCTGTGTAGCCAATGGAAAGCTTTTTAGCGAATCCAACCCTGCTGGTACTATCGAACTTTACCAATATCAAGCTTTGTAATATTTGCAATATAGAGATTTGTTATACACTTGCACTTGAATACATAATCAGTCTCGAGTGCTGCAGTGTAAATGAATCGAACTTCCCTTCTTTGTTGAATCCTAATCCAGATCATCAGGTGGATTAGCTGCTTCTTCATCAAAGATTTGTACTGAAATGCTAAAAATTAGATTCCGAGCTGTCCCAGATGCTTAGAGCGGCTTGATGTTTCTATAAGTGGTTTGCCTCCTCCAAACTGCTTACATAGATTTGAGTCTCCGCCATCACTTCATTCATGCCAATGTGTCTCTAATTGGTCTAATATTGACTGCAAACTTTGTCGTAATGTCCAGATATCATCGTAAGCACTCGTTCTTCTGTTTTCATTGCAGTAATTGTTGCTATGCAGTCCTGGCGAATTTCATTGCGAAACGTGTTCCACTCGAGACAGACTTTGGATTTGCCTTCTCTGCTGCCATATCGGCTGCAATCGTTTCCATAAAAGTCATGCCATAGAACATTTTCACTCGACTGGGGTAATACCTGATCATCATCTAGCCTCCCATCATTTTAACAGAGAATTAGCATCGCTATTCTTTAGAACTGACCAACGCTATCAGTTTGTGGGATTACAAAGGCGATGGCTATATTCACCGAATATTACCTGGTGATTCCAAGAACAATTCGACATCATCTCCCAGACGTCAAACAGTGTTCAAGAAACCGGCTGGCGATGCAGATGATTCCTTAACAGATGCGAAACTGGAAAGCCTAATAATGTATTATAATCAAATGCTTGTTAGCCAACTCCAAGCGCAAATTGATCATTTCAATCGTATTCAATCTAGCATCTCTGGACCTTTATAACTTGAAGATTTAGTGAATATGTCGGAGGAGAACGAAAAACAGACGTCAGCAATCAAACAGAAACGAGAACTCGTGTTTTCAGAACGAGCTATCCTGCAACAACTTGAAGGCAAGGAAGCATCACTTAGCAAAATTGCCTCGGTTTGAATCGAGTTTGTTACGCGTACGTGCTCTCACTTTGCAGAACAGATTCAACAGAGGAAGCTGGCCAAGACCAGAGGAAGATTATCAAAGGTGGAATCAGAAATCAACCAGGTCAAGCAGTGCAATATGAACATTATGAGAAACATTGTAAGGAAAGAAGAATGTCTCAGTTCAATGTTCAATCTCCATTTATTTAGGTCCAGTTGAATTCGGAGTTGGATGCCCTTCAAAAACACCACGAAGAGCTACAGCAGAAGCGAATTCTCGAGCTTCAAGAGAAAATCAATAAAACTATGCAACAGTTATCTTAGAATGAGCTCTTTCCAGATTAATCATAGAAGCATTGCTGCCTCCTTGAGTTTGGCAGCTGCTTTACGTCTTGTTCTTTGGACAGCAACGTTTCGCTTTGTTTTTGGCTTTTCAACCTCCTCCGTAATAATATTCTCGGCGTTCTCTCCACTCATACTTTGCGATCTTGTAATTCTTCGAGGAGTCTCGTAGAAGTTTTCCTTCACAATAGTTTTTTTTACGCCTGGAAACAATTAATTCCTGCATTTCTGTGCAAAAATTATCTACCTGACTTCACAGCTGAGAGATTTGTAGTATCGGCTAATGGCGCTCTTCTTCGTAATTTAGGCGTAGATTCAACCCAGGTATCTTAGAAAACGCTCAGACAGAGTGAATGCTTGGAGAAAAATGTTACCAATATCCTTCTGTATCTTGAGCGTATGCGATTGTTCGGGTTTGTAGACTTCACCATTAAAACTGTCTAAGAAGGTACCAAGGTTCATCTCTCGAATATGTTGTGGAAGGCGGGCAATTTCAACTTCCACATTTAACTGAAATGTTCGCGACTGATTTAGAGCAATCTGCATGATTTTTGCAATCATATCATCGACTGAAACCAATTTCAGCACTGTCGTTAGAGCAGCATATCCATTCCCATACGTTGCAGTTCGACCTCATCGAGGCAATCTAGACGCATCTTCATATTTGAGCACCAAACCTTAACCCGAATAGACAAACAGCGACTCGCTCACTGAAAAGCAAGCCGGCCTAATGCAAATGCTATGGCTTTGTGACTGCAGACAAAATCAGGCGGGAACCCGAATCTGATGATTTCAGTAAGGTCTGAACTCAGAAATATGAAATCAGCCTTCCGTAACATTCTACGCGCCTTTGCTATTCAACCTCCCGACTTAGATTCGCTTTTTTATAAAATTACTGAAATATTAATTGGATTATATTTATGAACGCCTCTAACCATTTATTAAAGAATCTTTAAAAGCATAGTTGGAATCAGTCCAGACCATGAAAAGTTGTTTAAACGCAACGGCCAGCTAGGCATGCCATGTTTAAAGGCAGTGGATATAGCGACTGCAGTATGAGATCGGTTTTCACTCTGCCAGAGCTGTTCTCAGGTAGAAAAGTGGCGGTTACTGAGCTTAATGACGGAAGAAATAAATCGTCACCAGGAAGTTTTCCGGTACAATCCTGAGAATTCAATAATAAAAAATCTACTCTATTGAGGTCGTCAGGAACCTCACCCCTGGGTGGACATTACAGGTTGCCGATGATACTAATAGCTCTTCATCAAATGTAGATTCACATGTTGATAATGAACAATGAATAACTTCAGCGACATCAGAATAGAAGCCGGCATCTGTGTTTCTGGATTCTACGCTGAATATCATCGTACTTTGGTTTAAATTAAGATCCACGTAGGCGTAATGGTCAATAAGATTCAGAATACTGCTTGTGATATCGGGGACTATCTGACATCCAATTAAAGCCGCTTCTTTTGGACCTGGAAGAGCCTGCCAACTCAAGGTACGATTCGAGCACACTGAAGAATCAGTCACGAAATTGCATTCTTGTCCTTCATATCCTATCAGAATATGAAAACAAACCAATTGCCAGAGTAGATTTTCACAAACCATCAGGACAGATGCAAACTGTTGTTCGCTGATTTTCGTATGGACCTGCCAGCTTCGTCATGCAATCAGACTGCCTGATGTAGGCACCGTTCGTGCAAGACAGCATGGCTTGTGTGCAGTTCAGCTGCATTGGATCGGATTCGACGTTTAGTTCGCTCGGATCTTGAGCTGACACCAAGGTCGCAAGGATTACGGCAAACAGCAACATCAGAGGGGATAGTAGCTGACAAACAGCATAGAATGTACTCTCCAACGATCGGCCAGTATTGTCACATTGCGAGCAGATATTTGTATATATTGAAACTGAAATAAAACCGTTTCAAATTGCTCAAGTGAGGATGGTGCGTGAATGGCACTTGAGGGGCGCGGCCTACCTTTCTTCTGGTCCATCTGATGGGTTGCAACATCATATCGATTCACTCTTTCATTGATCTTTGCAACCAAACCTTCAGCCATGTCGACTGCAAATGAGGCGCCATCTTCCGGTCCAGAGCCGACCGCGGCCAACGAAGGTCGCGAAACATTCACGATGGAGGAACTGGATAGGCGTATGAAGGGGCTGTTGGAAGTTCAAAAACAGCTTGTTACTCGTGATCCGCGAGAAGAGCTCAGTACTGCTATCTTATTGGACCGCGCCCATAAGGTTCAGCAGATCCTTGAGGTTGTTTTTTCACTTTTCGCCGTATTGTTTGTCAATTTGTTGCTTTAGGGCCATCCTGATCTTTCGTCAGAATTCACCCCTGCAATTCTGTTCGCTTCCGCCTTGTCCGGAAAGCCAAATCTTCTCAAATTGGCAATTTCGATGGGCGCCGATATCAATACACCTGCTAAGGATGGCATGCCGACCTTAGTCTCAGCTTGCCGTACTCGCAGCACTACTAATCCAGGTCAGGGGCGATTGCAGACCTGTGAAATCAATTAACGACGTTATCTGATAGAAATTTGGAAGACATTATTGGAAAACGGTGTTGATCTGCTTGCTAATGATGGCCATTTCTCTCCTTTACAGAAAGCCATCAATAACGAAGATTCTGAACTTATCAAGGCTTTGATTGCTCATGGGGTTGATCCTAATCAAGCTGATGAGAAAGGAACACCATTGTACTTCTCCCTTCATATGAACAGCATTGCATCATTCTATACACTGTTGGAATGCAAAGCTGATCCCAACATCCAGAACCGTGGTCAGAGTCTGCTTCACTACGTTCCTCAACACAGAGAGATCAAGGTAGAATCAAATAATCTTTGTCAATCGTCTATGTAATGGTTCTAAATAGGAGGGTGTGGCTGTAACTGAAGCTTTGATCAAAGCTGGGGCTAAGATTGATGCCCCTGATCGCAAAAATTTGACTCCATTCCTCGTTGCTGTTTCCTATGGTCGTCTTGATATCATGAAAACTCTTTCCAAAGCGGGTGCCAATATCAATGCCCTCGATGGTACTGGTGGCAATGCAGCTTGGGTATTTGTTAACAGTGCTGTTGGTGTTCACCATCCTGAGTGCATCAAATGGCTACTCGAACAAGGAATTGACATGAACCAGAAGGTTCGGATCTGTTCTCAGAACAGGAGATAGGTGAATCTAAAAGTGTCACAGGTCGGTAAATATGAGACACCTGTTTCGCGCTTGCAGAAATTTGTCGTTGGAGTGACTGATAGCGATGTTTACACCAACATCGCTAGTATCTTCAAAGAATTTGGAGCTCGCTTTGAAGAGGAAAGCGACGATGACCTGAACGAGGAAGCCGTAAGCAAGAGCGAAGGTGCTACTCAGTAATGTAATCCAGAAATTCTAATGTAATACACGGTTATATGAGACCTCGTGGGTTTTGCACATTTTTATCCATGAAATGGCGAGCTCGTCACTCGACATGTTTCGACGATTTTAAAAAAGGGAAAAAACTGCGCAAACCTCCGCAACGATTCCATCGAATTTGCGACTTTCATCGAAAGTCAAATCACTCAAAATGTCTGAACTTGAAGGTCAGAATTCTGTTAATTATCGTTCAACTATTCAGCTCAGACGGATTCTTGCCCTACCGGATCTAGACGATGATGGAAGACCGGGCCGCTATTTGAAGATTGCCGCTCCGATGGTCCGGTATTCCAAGGTAAAAGGGAACTGTGCTTCCACCACTACTAAGCAACAGATTCTGATTTCTCAGCTCAGCTGCCTTTCCGGCTATTAGCATTGAAGTTGGTCGATTCATGTGCAGAATGCAGTGATCTAAACGCCTTCCAGATACGGATGCGATGCCTGCTTCACACCGATGATTATCGCTCAGGCGTTCAATCGTTCGGAGGCATCTCGTGATTCGGATTTCAGCACGTGTGAAGACGATCGACAAGTCGTGGTTCAGTTCGCTGCCAACGACCCGAACGAGTTCGTGGCTGCCGCCAGAAAGGTCGCTGCTGCCGGCATTCGCCATGTTGATCTGAACTGTGGCTGTCCTCAAGGCTGGGCTATGAAAGACGGGTGAATTATCACACCATATCTCTCTATCATGTTATTAAGGGTTGATTTCAGTCTAGGTGCTGCGTTAAGCTCTGATCCCGATCTTGTATGCGATATGGTTCGAGCTGTTAAGCAACACCTCCCCGATATGCACGTCTCCATCAAGATCCGTCTCTGTCGCGATTTCGATCGTACATTGCGGCTGATTCGTCAGGCAGAAGATGCCGGTGTCGCTTTTATCACTGTCCATGGTAGAACGGCAGCCGAACGCACCAGCGTTCCTGTCCATCTTGAAAGCATTCGTCGTATTAAAGGTCTACTCCATTGCCTATCTCTCTCCTGATCCAAATTCACAGTTTTGGACAGAATTCGCTCGAGTTCCCATTATCGCTAATGGCGATGCTTTCTCGGCGCTGCATGCTGATGAGATTGTTGCGGCGACGGGCGTGGATGGTGTTATGAGCGCTCGAGGATTGCTATCAAACCCAGCTATGTTTGGTGGCCATGAACAGGTACCTCTTCAGGCTGCCGTTGAATACGTTCGTCTGGCTTTATTGTATGGAGGACCTTTCTTCATTCACATTCATCATATCATGTATATGATAGATCGGTATCTAACTCCAACCGATCGCCGCCATCTTCATTCACTGACATCGCTGGCGGCTGTCGTCGACTTCTTCCGATCAAGGAACTGGATCCCAATAAATTGGGCTATCTAATCATCGATATTGGTTGTAGCATCCCGATTAGAATCTGAGATCACTCCGGTGGTATTCTCCTTTTGTCACGATCAAAACCCTAGCTCGATATCCTTCAGTGTAGAAGAGCGTCTAACTTCCACTAAAGCACTTCATGATCCATGACGTTCTTTTCACCCTTGGCGAGTCGTCCAACAGAAAGAAGCAGAGTTGAGAAGACAATAAGGTCAGCTGAATAACTTCCAAGCAGGATGGTGGTCTTAACTATCATGTGAACGTTAAGATCAATGTCGTGTACCAGAGAGAGTATTTCGGCAGCCATGTCGTCGCCGGTGTCCCGGTCTCCATCGTCACCGGCAAGTTATGATGAGATGGGAGACGACCCACCATCGCCTGTAATACGACGTAATTCATCGGAGATCGTCCGGATCTTGAAATCGACACGCTCAGAAGCGACCCGGATCCAGTCGTTCGCCGATGTCATCGACGAGCTCTCCATGCTGGAATCCGCCTTGAAACACATTCGCAGCGTTCTGATCGCGAAATCGTCGTCGATTCGTGCCACATTCAGGCGCCTGGATCGCGAATCCTACGGCTACATCGACATCGGCGATTTTCGCCGCGCCCTGGACGATGCCGAACTGACACCGGATGAGAAGGATATGGTCTGCACTTTCGCCAACGCCAATGGCACCGGAAAGATCGATTATCTGGCCTTCTTCAACCTTTTATTTCGAGATCATTACCAGATCAAACGCGATCTGATCGCCAGAAGCTCCCTGAGACAGGTCATGGTCGTGTTTCGTCACGGCGCTCGGTTCCCGCTGAAGCCCTTCCCGCTGGACGCCTCCTGGCCGAAAGACGCCCTGTTCTGGAAGATGTACGGCGGGAAGCTGACACCAACAGGCCAGGCGCAATGCATTCAGGTCGGCGATCTGCTTCGCAGGCGATACCTTCTGGTAGGGAGCAGTAAGGGTTAGGGTTTTAGGGGGTTTCAGCCATCATACTCACAGGACGAGCATCTGCTGAGCGAAGACGACCCCAATCTTCCCGATGAGCTCTACGTTTACACCAGTAACAGCGATCGGACGCTGACGTCCGCACAGTCGGTCGTGCTGGGCATGTTCCCGAATGTGGCACAGAGCTTCGCCATTGAGAGGACCGCTGCCGATGATCATCCATCTGATGGAGACAGCGACGGTCCCACGAACGGTGATGACGATGGCATGCCGTATCAGTCTATCAAGATCCATCTGGCGGATTTATCGGTGTCGTACCGGCCCCTGCTGCATGGCTACAAGAACAATCCGCGATATACGGCTCTGAAAGCAGACCAATTCGCGCGATCGCCCGTGTTTGCTGAGGTCGGCGCTGACCCCAAATATCAGACGCTACTTGACAAGTTGTATAAGGTAAGGAAGAGAGACAGTGCCATCCTGAAACCCTAATACCCTTAACCCCTAGATGACTGGGTTCCATGCAATCAGTCCAATCCTGCCGAATGTCGAACGTGTCCAGGCTCTGCAGACGCTGTCGCAGCAGATTGCTATCGAACGCGCCCATCATATGCGCCTGTTCACAAACCGCAATCGAATCTGGCTGGAACCCAATGACGAATGCCTGATTCGGGCCGTCGCTGACTACGCCGTCCGTCTGCGGTATCAAGGCCTAAACGATGAAGCCCAACGGCAGATGGCACGTTTGGCAGCTGGGACTCTACCCATTGAACTACGTACGTCGTGAACAGACGCCTATTGCTAGATTGGTTGACATCGTCACCACCGAAGTGAACGGATTTGATGCGGTCATCGAGCAGCGGTCGGCGAGAAAACTGGCGCTGTACTCTGCGCACGACAACACGATCATGGCGCTGCTCTCACATCTCGGATTTCGCGACTGGCCCGTGCCACAATTCGGCGCTCATTGCATCTTCGAGCTACATCATGACGAGGACGATGGCTGGACAGTTCGGTTCGCATACAACGACCAGATTGACAGGCTCCAGACTATGCAGTACGTACAGCTGCCGCTGGGAAACGATATCATTCCCTGGGCGGGCGCCATACCGGGCGTCGTCTCGTATCGGAATTGGAGCCGTAGCCTGCGCGAGAACCGCAATACGATTCGCGACGAGAGCGACTGGGCCCAATGTAGTCAAATATAGCACCAAAGATTTGAAAACTTTGTTGTTTAGGGTTGTTAATCTTGCTGGACCGACCTCATTGCTGGATCAATATGCACCAACGTCTCATGTCGCTTATGATTGTCCTGACGTCGCCGGCGACCTTTTCGTGAGTCGACTACTTCCGAACTGAACTCATCTTGCTGATCGTCTTCAACGATACCGTCCAATTTACGAGCTTTCATCTGGGTCGTGTCCAAAGCGCCAGCCGGTACGCGCGCCAATGCAGCGAAATGCCGATAGCCTCCCAGCATACTAGTTAAATCGATACCTTCCAAAGTCGTTATCCGCTGCGACTGCAGTGTGCCTTGGTCCATCTGCCATTGGTAGATGACACCACCAGCAGTTGTCGCTGTTGTCGCATTGATGCCAGTTGCGACGCTGGTGAAGCAATGCGTCGGCGGCAGCCGAATGAAATTCGAGCCGGAGTCGGATCGCGACACGATCGTCGTCGAATAGATGGTGCCGTTATCGCTGAGCGCCGCGGTATGGTTCTGGCTGCAAGAGATCTGGACGATACCCTTCCTGGTCAGCGTCTTCACCTGCTGTGGTTCGAATACATGGCCGGGGACGGGGACGCCCGGCAGGCCCAGCTGCCCGAGGCTGTTGTCGCCCCAGACGTAGACGCATTGATCGAAGCCGACTCCAACCGTATGGTCACCACCACAGACGACTCCCGACCAGAATTCCGAATGAGTCTCTATACGACCAGCAGCAACCACCTCATCATCAGCTTGAGGGCCGCGCCCCAGCTGTCCTTCCACCCCACGACCCCATGTCCATAGATCGCCACTATCAGAGACAGACGCACAATGTTGTCGCCCACAAGCTAAATGGTCGATAGAGACGCCTTCTAAACCTGCCACCATCACCGGCACACGAAGGTCGCCCGACGATACCATGCCAGCGCCCATGACGAACGCGCCGCCAGTCCCGATCAATGTGAAAGCGCTGTGGAAGGCGCCGGCCCCGATCAAAGCCGCCTTCTGATTGCATAAAGGGCTATGCGACACGTGCAAACTCGTGGGCGATTTGATCGTTTCGGCAGCGCCTTCGCCAAGGCCAAGCTGGCCTCGGGCACAGCTTCCCCAGCCGTATAGATCGCCGTCGTCGCCCAGCGCCATCGTATGCTGCGACCCGAGCGCCACGACTCGGATTTGTACTTGGCCTAGAGCCCGACATAGTGTTGGGAATGGCTGTGATCGAGTGTTGTTCAAGCCGAGCTGGCCATGATGGCCCTGACCCCAGATGAACAGCGCATGCTGGAACTGGGCTGAATCGCCAACCCGGATTGTGGATTTCAAATCTGGAGTCAAATCTGGTTTTGCTGGCACGAACCTAAAAAGCGTCATTGTTATCATGCCTTCGAAGGAACGAGTCCAAAAACTTACACATGGTCAGCGTCGTCATCGTCATTTTTCTCCATGTCTCCATGTGTTTCGAAAACAGCAGGTTCTTTCTCGTCGCCCTCTTCTATGATGCCGAGATCTTTTAGTTGCTGACTTGTCGGTCGGTGTCGAAGCTTGTCCGACAGCGATTGCTGTCGCTGATGGAGATCCAGTCGACGTTGCCTCTCGGCCATCTTCGGTGACGTCTGTTTGAGAATGTTCTTGGCGACCAATGCCTTGACAGTCGGACGTGATTTCAACATGCGTTGAAGGCGCTCTTTTGGCGATTCAACAGCGACCGCATTGCCTGAGTCACCGGCATCTGGATCGAATCGGGACAGGTCGCTGCTACTCGGCTTTAAAATATTCTTCTTGAGAAGAGCATCGGGAGACGATCTCTGATCCAGCAGTCGCTTTAATGCATCGCCCCGTGCCTGAATACCTAAGTTTCTCTGATCAGCGACCACGTTACGTAATACCAATCCATCCTCCCGAACATTCTTTAAAAATCAAAACTTAAAGAAAGCTGAATATAGAAGAATAACTTGTAAAGCAAACTGGTGGTTGCGATTGTGATTTGCCATTCAACTACCATTTGTCGTATCGACGATGATCCGCTGGCCCACCAATTCTTCTCGCGGCGATCGTGTACCCAGTTGCAGTTCCAATGATTGTATTCGTGAATGAAACGACTCCCGATCGCTGCCCTTGATAATATTACGATCACGAAGCTGATCTGGCGTCGGTCTTGGCATCAGCAATCTCTCCAAATTCTGCTGCCTATCTGCCGATAACTTCCCGGATTGTACGAGGCCAGATTTGGTCATAACCGCCTCGGTACGAGCTTTGTTGGCGGCGTTTTGATCTTTGAGGAATCGCCCCAAGGCAGTAGCGTCGTCTTCCGATGAGCGCCGCTTCCCGATTGCCTGATTGACGGCGGCATCATCAGCGTTCACGAACCGGATTGTTCGCGGCCGTGTATTTACCGAATTTCCATTCAGCTTCAATACAGGTAGCTGCGTCGGCTGCTTCACACGCGACGATGACCGATGTCGACCGGAAGATACCGGACGATGTTCCATGCACGTATTCGACGAACCAATTCGATTGGCCAGACATCCTGGGCGTATACACGGAATTGAAATCGATTGCGAACTCGATGCCGATATGAACGACATGACCTTGCCGACAACGTGTCAAGACATTGACGAGGGCCGGGATCAGGGCGCGTGTCTTTATGGCATTCGCCAGATATTCGGCCGAACAGATTCGGGCACCGGAGCACCGCCTCCGTTTCCTTTGAAATGGAAACAGGTTCGCCGTTTCCGATAACAATAATCATTGCAATGAAAGGATATCTGTGTCCTTAACAGTGCTTGAATATGCTCATTGGATACCACATTATGTTC
>RBZT01000106.1:51912-76110 GCA_003693705.1 Polymyxa betae
CTGTAGCCGAACAGAGGACAGCGGTAGGAGAAGATTGAGGACAAAGGGAAGCGATTCCTATTGATTGCCGTTGTTAGGAAGTGGAGGCGAGCCGCGAACAGATCCAGAACGAATGTCGGGAGATGTATCAGGAATGGAACAATCAGCTCGCAAAGCAGGCACAGGAATTCAAGAATCTCGAATCGCAAATGGTTCCTCAACATATTCTTCATTTGGAAAGAGTTAAGGTAGTCAAGTGTTCAACTCTTACAGAATCCGATTGTCGGCTAAAGACAGAATCAGCTTGGCAATGAGCTACGCGGGAACTATGAGAAAGAAGGAGAAGTCTTACGAAAACAGATCGAATCGATTTCTGAAAATCTGAGCCAGGTTAAAAGAGACTCACAGAATTACCAGGTTCGTATTCGATGACCTTGAACTGTCTTAAGTGAAACACGCTTTACAGATGCAATGGGAGAACGCAATCTCAGAGAAGGAGCTCATGCAAGCTCGTTTGTCGAAGTTGATATCGACCCTGCAAGAGTGAAATTCGAAGACAGTTGGTTATCTCTTATATTGATGTCAAATTAGAGATTCGGAAACACAAAAGCAACGTATTCATGAAGTGGAAAGCATGAATTCTGATTTAAAGGAAAGCGTTCGGTTGCTGGAGACACGTATAATCAATCTGAGTGTTTCTGAGACTCACTTATTATTAGAACAAGAAGCTGTAGGTGCCAATTTATTCCTTTTATCGAACATGGACAATCTCTAATTCTACATCAGATGCGGAAAGAAGCGGAAGAGGCGATTCAAGCAAAGTGTCAACTGGAGCTATCACAGCTTAGAACGGTTAAGGAACTTCAATCCCAATGTTCGCTACTGGAAGCTCAGCTTGAATGCCATCAAACGAAGGCCCAAGAAACAATTGATTTAAAAGAACAGGTTAGAGCTTGCAAAATAGTGTCCTGAATTCAGGCTTACCTGTAACAGGTTCTCGAGCAACTAAAACAGTCAGAGGCCAAAACCAGGCAGTATCGAGTACAAAGTAAGAAAACTATTTGCATCAATTTCTGTCAATGACGTCACATTCAGTTGCAGAACTTCAACAAAATTTAGAAGAAACCAGATCACAATGCGACACACAAAAACAGACATATGATATGGACATTTCAATCACGCGCCAACGTTTGGAGTCGTTGAACAACCAATTCGAGATTCAGGTCTTTCAGCAATAAGCCAAGTACGCTGGTTTTTTGAATTTTTCTTGATAGATACAAGATTACCAAAACCGTATCAGCACTTGCGAAAGAAATGAGGAACTTCTTCGGGCTGAATACGAGCGACGTGGGAAAGAACGTGAGGCGCAAAGCCAAATGGAATTCGAACGACTTAAGGAACTTCTTTTGCAATCACAGCATCAAACTACCAGATTACAGGAAGAAGTGCAAAAACTTTCCGAGGAGCTGCTAAAGCAAAACACGGTTTCCGAACGAAAGGTATAAATCTCTCGTCCAATTAGCTCACTTCAATAATTCGCATTGCCAGCTTGCTGAACTGACAGAAGAAAGGAATAAGTTGATGTTTGCGACAGAGAAAGCCCATGCGGATCTCAACGCTCAAGTCCAACTCAACGAAAAGATTCATACTGAGCTTAGGGGAATGCATGATGCTTACAACGATTTGAGCAAAAAACATTCATCTCATGTCTCACTACTAAACGAAACAAAAGATTCGCTAACGAGGCAAACTGAGCAAAACAAGCAATTGCTGGAGACGAATGAACGCTTGCAAGTGAAGGTAAAACAAATGGGACGCATGGGGAAAACTAACCATCTTAAGATAAAATCCTTGAGAGAGGAATCGAAACGCGATTCTCAAGATTGGCGATCGGAGCGAGAAGTTATGATACATGAGCTTAGGGCAAGTGAAGACCAAGTCAAGAAGCTTCAAGAGAACGTAGCAACATTGAGCAATGATAGAATCAAAATGGAACAAATTCTAGAGGCATGCACAGAAAAATCCAAAAAAGTAGTTTTTGAAATGCGATTCTGAAATCCTCAAGTCTAAAATTATATTCAGGATCATCAACACCACAAACGAATCACCAGAGACTTGAGGGATCGCATGGCTAGCCTGTTGGGTGAATTGGCTGTTTTGAAGGAAGTAAGCGCTTGCGAACATGATCGTACGATAAAACCCCTGAAAATTCTAGGTCCAGGGCTACAACTTCCAGGAGAGCAATAATCAGCATGCAGCAAGTATGCACAGATCCCAGGGTGGCGACAATCAGGTCGGCATAGACCTGCGTTCATTCGAAGGTATCAAGGCTCTGACCGCAGATGTCCATGCATTCGGAGACCAACTATTAAAGAAATGAATAAAACCGCAGAGAGTGAGCTACCGGCACTGTATGTAATTGTGTTACAGAAGTGGCTGCAGCCTTCTATTCAGCTGGGCCCATACTAAACACCGATTCGGTCAGACAAGCCTGCCAGACCAGCAATCACATCTTTCTCCATCTGTCCCCTTCCGTCTCGATCGGCTTGGGCGTCCTAGCAGAAGGCGGCGCTGCAAAATAAGCGACGCCTTCACCGCGAAGTTTCCTAGTCCGGCTGCAGATCACATCCATGTGTTGCTGTAATTAACGTTGCAATGGATGAAGAATGCATGGAAAAACAGCTTGATTCGAGATCCTCACCTTCAAAAGCCCAGGATAGTCCAAAGGGCAAAGTGCCGGATTTGTGTACGCCTGCGCCCACAACTGATGGAAGCGAGGGCGTATTGAGATATGAAATGAGCTGTTTACGCTCGGTTTTGGACGCTGAAACCCATGGCGGCCGATGGCTCACAATGTGTATAGCTGTCCAGGAAAGCAATTGGTCGAAAGCATTTTCGGTTTGGTCCTCTTCCGATACGAACGTTATTGTCGACGTACAAGTCTTAATGACGGATAGTGAAGAATCGGTACCGTCTGGCTATGAAATTCTGAAATCGGTCTCTGGTGCTGAAGGCGACATAAACAAAAAAACTGGTGGACGGATCATCCATTTATGTGCTCGTCGCACCGTCTATAGGCCTCCTTCATCTTCACCATCTTCGGATGCCAATCAAATGTAGAGATTGCTTGTTTTTTACGTATCACTTTTGAATGCCTTGTTATAGAACTCACCAGGATCCGATAACAGCATTGTCTGTTGTTTGCGACGACCAGTACCAAGAAGCCCCATTAGGCTTTACGAACATTGAGAGGACGGTTGGAGGACGCTCTGCAGATTTAAGCTTAGGAAATGGAGCCCAAAGAATGTTTTTGTGTCATATCCGAGGAACCGGTCCTCCCATCAACAATCTTGTGCTGCTGTTCAATTCAAGGAAGGAAACGCCTCCACCTGGTTATCATAAGCTGGTGAAAACGGCGAATGATGACACGGCTGATTTATCCAGTTTATGCAAGACTGGAAACGAGGTACGATTTTTAATTTGATAGTTTCCAAGCTTAGCTCTTACAGGTTTATCTCTGTTTTTCCCTTGATCTACAATTTCTAATTCATCGATTCAAACTGGATATATCTGTTGATGAAAAATGGTCGGCATGCGCTGCATTATTCGTGGCCTGTTTATTCTCCCCTTCGGAAAATGTTGTTGTCCAATCGCTAAAATCTCTGCATGAGCTTCTCTTGATGTCCCCCGGTCTGAACGTGCCACTCGGAGCCAACCTAATGAACATAATATTCCATGCGCTCTGCGACTGTCTAATTCTTGCCCGATCGCATTTCACAAGAAGCGTGCAATCCCTTGGGTTGCAAGTTCTTCTCGACTCTTTCTTGAAATACGTCTACGAGTTGCGATTGGAAACCGTCCTCAGGGTCTATGAGACGTTTTTCTTCGAAAGACATAAAGATCGCCGGGAAGCTCTGTCTTTCCAAATCGCCGAATTTCTATTTACTGAAGAGACTAACCAGAGGTCTTCGTCAACGCAGCGTGAAGAATCAGAAACTATTGACGGTGGAGGTTCCAATTTCGATGTGAAAAGCTGGATTAAGCATGATCTACTTGATTCTCTCACTGATACGATCGACCTGCATAAAAGCTGCAGCCGGGTCATCAACTGGTTCCAAAGGTCGAAAGAAGTCAATCTCTCTTTTCGGATAACGATTAGTGATCTGCTGCAAAAACTCTGCCCCAGGAAACACGTCGATCGTTTAATCATTGGCTTGTTACTAACGGCTTGCAAGATCGCATCTCACCAGTCCTTATCCAAACAACCATCAAAATCGGAATCGATCATGCGCAAGATCCATGCTCTTAATTTGATTCTTCGAATTATCAGCCATCCTTCAACGGTGGATATCATGACACCGAAAGGCCCGTTGCTGATTCTTCGGCGGTTCGTCTGTGCTTCGCTTCTGGAATCTTATGTCACCGTTGTGCCGGCAGTTTTCAAACTCGTCCTGTCTTGGTTCACAGAGCTCTGGCAATCTTATAGGCATCTACTGAAAACCGAGCTAGGAATTATCATGGAGTCTGTTGTGCTGGGATTGATTCAAAGTGCATACTGCTGGCCTGAACAGAAAATCGACCTAATCGAAGCAATCTCTCACTTATTCCCGACTCCGGGCAATCTAGTAGATTTGTTCTACAATTATGACAACGATATCCAACGAAGGAATCTTTTCGGGCGCCTAATCAACTCTTTGTGCAAAATCTGTGATAATCAAGTGAACCCAGCAGTTATCAAAGGAGCCAAATCGAAGCAGATACAGCAACATCCTGTACAAGCTGCTTTTCTGCAGTCGGCCTATGAAGCCAATGCTAGCTTAATTAACCTACAGCGGACCTCTCTATCCACTGTTGTTAGCTTTCTCGAGCATTTGGCTGAATTCATTTCTCCGCCCACTTTGTATCTCGACGAATTTAAAGCTTCTGGGTCTCGCTCATCATCGATATGTCTTCCCATGCTGGAAAGCTTTGTTCCAGTTTCACCAAAACCCTTTGGAAAGCAGTCCTCGTTTAGCTCTCTTTTTGCGAATTTGGACTCGAGCCCAACTTCTCATAAAAGATCACAGTCTTGGTGCGAAACTGAAGCTGAGGAAAAACAGAAAGAAATGATGTCAAGGGATAGGAGGATCCGCTCATCTACCTGGGTCTCACGCCATATGCAACAGAAGAAAGCGCAGCTCTTGCACACCGAAGCAATCACTCTGGCGCGCTCAGAATCAATTAAAGCTGCCGTCGCCATGCTGATCTCCAGAAGAGGAATATTTGATCCTGATGAAATTGCTGCATTTTTCAGCTCCAATGCCAACTCATTGGATAAAACAGAAATCGGAGAATTTATTGCTACAGATTTCACCCGGCATATGACGTCAGAGCAGTTCGACCAGCTTCGAAGATCCTTCATGGCGATGATCGATTTCACCTCGCTTGATCTTGATTCCGCATTGAGGCATTTCTTGGTGCATTCTGGGTTTCGTCTTCCAGGCGAAGCTCAGAAAGTTGATCGTCTGATTCAGGTTACCGTTTTCCAAATCCATAATATTTTGCTAATTCTGTTGACAGGCCTTTGCCGATGCTTATGTTCGGGATAATCCAGGCGTTTTCGCCAACGATGAGGCTGTTTATTTGGTAGCCTTTGCGCTGATTATGTTAAATACCGACATGCACGATCCCCGCCTTCGAACAGGGAAACAGTCCAGGTCTCCAATGACAAAGGTTCTCTATACTAACCGGATCTGGATTTGATTCTCAATTGATCGATACAGGCCCAATTTATTCGGAATTTACAAGGAGTCGATGCAACAATGTCAGCAGCTTTGTTAGGCGCTCTGTTCGACGGAATCGCAGCGAGACCAATTGAATGGCAGAACCCTTCCTCAGATGATCCGTCATCTGTTGCTCAAATCACAGTTCCTGCTGATACTGAGAGAAATTTCCTAAAGGATTGCACAAATCTCTCTAGGCAAGGCCTGACCTGGATTAAGACGGGGCCCATCAGACCCAGAATGTATTTGACAACCGACTCCAAGCACATTGTCAAGGTATTTTGAATGTCAGAAAGATAAGGAATGGCTTAACGTAGTTCCGCTGTAGGGCATGTTTGAAGTCATTTTTACAACGCTGTTAGGGTCCTTGAGCTCCTTCAATGACAAGAGCAATGAATCGGACGTTGAAATCAGGACTACGTGTATCGATGGCATCAAATACGCTTCAGTCATTGCGCTTGCGACAAATTCCCAAGAAGAGCTCGATGCTTTCTTGAGCATTTTGGCGAAAATAGCGTATGTTGAGCAAAACAAAGCTACCGTGCCTAGCCCACAGATTCGCAAAGCGCTGGTTGCAGGAGAGCATCTAAATCAGAACTGGGTTGTCGACCTCAAACTGCTCTTGGCCAGCCGCAATAAGAAGGCTGTCAATGTGATTGTCCGAACAGCAAACAGGTTAAAAAGGAATATAATTTTCGAGAGGGATCAATTGGTTCTGTTGAACATCCAGAACGAATTCACCGAAGAACTCCTGTTGGTCGACCCTGAACGGACGTTTGTTCGCGAGGGCCATCTCACGAAAATGTCTTCTGGAAGCAGACTGCAACTATACAGGTTCTTCCTGTTTACAGATTTAGTATTATATGCAAGAGAGCAGTTCCAGAAGCTGAAAGTCCATAAAGTTGTGCACCTATCTATGTGCAGGTTAATGGATTTGCCGGATAGCGAGAATGAATCAGGACCTGCGATCAAGAATGCTTTCAAGATTATCAGTCCTCAAAAAAGCTTCACTGTCCTTGCCCCGTCTCAAAATGACAAAAGAACATGGATGGCTGATATTCAGAAGCACATTGAGCTCTGCTATACCCAACATATGAAATGGATCGAAGGTGAGTGAATTCGCATTCTGTTTGGATTCCGTCTTAGATTTTTTGCAGCTGCAAGGTCTGAACCGCTGCAAGATCATAATCATTCGGTTTCTGAACTAAAGGACGAATCACTGGATCCGAACGATTCTGTTGATGGATCGGTAAACTCCACGGGTTCGAATCAATCTGGAAGTGCCAGTAATCTGAACACATCACGGCTCATGTCGAGTTTCATCGGAAGGCCCAAAGGAAAGCTACTGCAGCGGGGATGTCGCTTCTGCATTAGAGATTTCGCCATGCTCCGGAGGAAGGTGAGAATATTTCGGACTCGTGGCTCATCTGGTTTCTGAAATTGTTTAGTGCATCTGCTCTTGGTGTTCACAAACGGTATGCTCGGCTTGCTCTACGCATCGGCTAGAGCTCCCGGTGAACTCCAACGACAGTCGTAGCCCGAAGAAGCTGCAAAGGGTTTGTGATGCCTGCTATGGCCACCTGATAGGCAGCATCGAGATAGGAAAACCGCCGGAAATATTACCAGCAAATAAATAATATTGTATTGACAATGGAAGAGGATTTCTATGTCCAGTATGGACATTAGTGGAGGTGAAACGTGGCCAATGTGTAAACCTGACTGTGACACTTTGCACAACAAACTTGTCTTTCATTCCTTATAGCAATCTGTCCATGCAACAACCGATTGGCTCCGATTCGACAGCTAGGCCGACCTACAAGCTCGATATCGACAAACCCGTCCTCTATCATAACCTCGAGAAGCGCGGCTTCGTCAGGACTAGCGATGGTTAGTGTCATGATCAGGGCTTCTTCAAAAGGGTTTACCTATTGATAGATGACTGGAACTTTTACTGGTACTGTCGCCAAGTCGGAAATTAGGCTCATTTCGAATGTAGTTTTTTAGGGCTCTTGTTGGAACAGTTAAGCAGATCTTCAATCCAGAAACTGGTTTTCGGTTATCAGATGATCAGTAAGTGTCGACGGAGAGATAATCGATTTGCCTCTCTTTCCTAAACCAAACTCTTAGAATAATTAATCATTTCCCTAATCACTTTGAATTGACTAGAAAAGATCTGATGGTGAAAAACATCAAACGATATAGGAAAGACGTTGAGAAGGAGGATAATCTTCTCTCCGAGAAGGGTATGCAGGTGTCCAATATCAATCTGGATATCTTCCCAACAACGTATTCGATTCCCTCCGATTACAGCTTGTTCGTTGAGGAATTCAAACGGCAGCCACATTCCATGTGGATTATGAAACCTGCCGGCAAAGCTCAAGGAAAAGGGATTTTCCTGATAAACAAACTGGCTCAGATCAAGAAATGGGCAAATCAAAGGTTTAACACTGTCCTGGTTGATTTCCATTAATCACGTTTTTTCAGGTTTTCGCAAACCGCAAGCAAAGATCAGTATGTTGTTTCACGTTATATAGATTCGCCTCTGCTTATTGGTGGCAAGAAGTCGGATTTGAGGCTATACGTTCTAGTGACCAGCTATCGCCCTCTGAAAGCATACTTGTAGGGACGTTCCTGTAAATATCTTAATTTGTGTTTATTTCCGTCACTAGATACAAAGAGGGCTTTGCAAGGTTCAGCAATGCCAAATACACATCTGATATTGGAGAAATGGACAATCATATAGTACACTTGACCAATGTTGCTGTACAGAAACATGGTGCAGACTACAATGAGAAGCATGGCAACAAATGGAGTGTCAGATATCTCAGTACGCTAGAGCAACTTGCAGCTTATTCAATGTTAATCGAGTTTTCGCAGGATTATACCTAGAAGCGACATGGGGAAATGCTGCAACTGAGAAACTCTTTGACGATATCAAATCGATTATCATTCAGTCCTTGAAATCGGTCCAAAACATCATCATTAACGATAAGCATTGCTTTGAAGTGTATGGCTATGATATTATCATCGATTCCAATCTGAAACCGTGGCTGGTCGAGGTGCAGAAGACACAGGAATCACCATCAGTACAATTTTGAATACTATGTAGGTCAATGCCTCGCCATCCCTATCTTCGACGACACTTAAAGACAGAGTATTGAAGAAGACCTTGATAAGCGATACGTTAGAGATTGTGATACCTAAAGGATTTCCCAAGTAAGGATAACGACTTGTACTCGAACTTGTGGGTTATGAGATCTCTGTTTTAGCTGTGATATGAGCAAAGGAACGAACTGGAATACGAAACCTGAAGTTCGAAATTACGTCATGATGTGAGTTAGTGACGTTATTCATATCAGGAATTAATGTTGAAATTGTAGCATTGATGAAACCGTTTACCAATCACAAGAAAGAAAAGGCGATAGCAAAAAACCGGGAACAAAAAGTAGGCGCCAAACTGGAACGTGGCGTTGATTGCTCTTGGTTATCATATACTTCATTTATATTTATACAATCATAACAATGTTTTCAAAATGCGCATCCATGAATGTCAATTGTCAGCTATTATTGCAACCGCTTATAATTATTATGGAACATTCGAGGATACATACAAACACATGAATCCGTGCAGACAAGATGCCTACGAGCCGATTCAAATAGAGAGATCCGGATCCGAAACCCTAGAACCCTATCTAAGATTTAGGGTTAACTGGAGCAGCCCGAACAGCCTAATTTTGTGACAAGCTTGTAAAGTTGTGTACCCTTACGATCGTCATGGTTATGGCTGATTTGATGGCGAAATGCGATGCTGTTTCTGATGAACATTCACCTCTGCTATCGCCATCAGTCTCTCCAGGCACAAAATATATAGTTGCTGCTGATGCTGTAGCTGTCATCATGTGCAGACGTCGTCAACCGGTCTGTTGTCTACGTTCGAACTTGGAATTCTTCTCAATCCCTGATGGAAGTGTTGTTGAGATTCTTCAACCTAACATAACTCTATTTGGATCCATGAGAGGTGAACGTGTAGTTGGAGTTCGTGTAGTCGCAAGTATTAATTCCGATTTAAATGGTGTACTTGGATCTATTCGTTTAAGATGGTTACAAGCTTATGGAGATTTCTTATCAGCTGTTTGTTCACCGAAATCATCGTCACTTGGGGATGAAACTATCCTTCGACAGACTAATTCATGGTGGCCAGTACCACCTAGAAAACGACGTCAAAATGTCATCAACGATGTGGTTGTGGAAGCAGATAGTGTGGAAGAAGGTCTCCCTGCTGAACGTCCACAACCATCCGAATTGGACCAGTTTCTAATGCAAATCGGTATCGACCCTAGCCCACAAACCCTAAACCCTAACCCTATCACAACCACCACAATTTTATCACGTTTAAAGGAGGGCGAGTACGACTTCCAAGGTGACGTGGTGAGATCGCTGGCAACAACATTATTCGGATCATCACCTCTTCATATCGATCATGTTCGAATTCGACGACGAAAGATCACAGTACGGCTGCGACAGCGTCAGACGATCGCGTTATCAACACCGTCCGGGTTCGTACTGGACCAGGGCCGACTGATGCCGCGCCCCGTCCAGGTACGACGCCTGGCGTTCCGGGACGAGGTCGAGATCGATCTGGCCGCGGACGGCACCGTGGCCGGTGTCCGCCAGGGCGATATCAGCGTCGTGAAAGGGCCGGTATGTCTGGGGGTCAAGGTCCGGACCGAACGTCATCCGGGCCGGATCGATACCGATGAGAAGGGTCGCGCGATCGTCGCCGTGGACCAGCACGGCGACGCCGTCCGTGCTGCGGATGGCGCCTATCAGCTGAGGCAGTACGACGACTGGATTCTGGTGTCAGCATTGGGTAAAACCCACTGGATTGGTGTGAGTCCATTAAACCCTAAAACCCTACAAAACCCTCGATAATAAACGATCCCGTTTTGTATGGAAGAGATCGATCGTGTCTCTGTACTTATTGATATCAGATGCGTCGAAGGTTTGAGGGGGCGCTACACCCGGCCCCATTATCATCGTCTAATGATGAGCTCGTTGCTCTACGTTTAGCGCACACAGATCTTCATGCCCGTCTGGAATCCGAACGTGCTGAGGCGTCACGAGCTGTGAGCGATGCGACCAGATCCGCCCGATCCGCCGAAGGAGAGCGTGATCAATCCCGTCTCAGATGTCAACAAATGTCCATAGAATTAGATCATAAAGATGATCAGCTACGTAGTGCATTAGATGCTACAAAAGCTCTACGAGCTGAATTACAGAGATGGAGAGCAGCTCATGAAGCAGCACGACGTCATACAGATCAATTAGAGGCGGATCTCGCTCATGCCAATACGAATCTGATTCCATCATTGACCAACAACACCGAACAGCTCTCATCCAGCTTGAAATCGGCCGAAGCGCAAGCCCAGCACGCTCAGCGTATCGCCGACGAGATGCGCGCCGACCTGGCCCAGACCAAACAGGCGTTGGAGGTCGCCCTGGCACAGCACCGCGACCTGCAGGCCCGTGCTGATCGTGATCGTGCTGAACTCAATCGACGTCGTGCTGATGATCAGGTCAAGGAGGCGTTATCACGAGCAGAACGAGCACAGACCGATGCAGAGAATCGAACATTAAAGGAACAAGTTGCAGATATGAAATCACGATGTAATACGCTGAATGATGAAATCGAAGAACTTCGTCGAGTTCAGAATGATCGCATCGAGTTCGAGGAGCAGCAACGTCTCGATCGGGATCGTCACGAGGCTCTCACACGAGAGATGGCTCAGATCCGTCATGATCTGGGACAGGCACGACAACGTTATACAGATTTAGAACGTGATCACGAGCAGCTACAGAAGGCGTATGATCGTCTGGAACGAGATCGTGATGATGCTCAACGTCGTGCTGCGGATGGCGAGCAGAGGCTGAAGGCCGCCAAGGATGCGAAGGCGACCTTGAAAACGGATCGATCACAGCTGGAGACGCAGCTGCATCGACTCGAGGTAACATCAACCGAGTAACGTTGGTTAATGTTACCATGGGTAACGTTACATAGGTGAATATGGGGTCAACATCTGGACGGATTCAGACATTAGAGGAGAGCCTGATAGCATCACAATCAGTGATGAAACAGTTAGAGAGAGATAATGAGGCGTTGAGGGAGACAAAGACCGCCTTAGAAGGCGATCTGGATCGATGTCGAGCTCAGGCTGCAGAGCTCGGGCGATTACAGACACAGGCTGAGACGGATCTGAAGGCATCCAGACAGAAACTGACCGATCTGCGCGATCTGATGAAGGATGTTCTAACGACATTGAAACCGATCAAGATCAAGAGACGCGCTGTGATCGATGCCCGCGAGATCCTCGTCGTCATTGAGGCCGATATACGGCGTCTGCAACGGGAATTACGGGCGGATCTCGGGCTCAGTAAACGACCAACGCATCGACAGCTATTGGCGAACCAGCTCGAAGAGAAAGTACGACTCGCGCAACGCCTGCGCGCTCCGAACCGGATCGTGTCGCCGTCGTCGCCCACGACGAAGCCGCCCTCCAGAGAGGAGAAGATCCTCAACATTGTTCAGGCACTCAACGAGATTTAGAATGTTCTACCAAACGGGATCGCCAAGCTAGGGTTTTAGGGTTCTCTCAACCATCAACAAAACGTCATGATTTAATTGGGATGGAATTTCCGTCTCGAAAACTGGCCACGTTTATGTTGCCGATCAATACAATGAGATTCACGTCCATGATTACGACATCGTTGACAAGGTCGATCTTGATCACATCTCAGCTTTTGTTGTCCACATGGTATACAGGCTATACGAGTATTATATCGATTATGAAGAGGTTGACGATCGGCCCGTGTGATCTGATCAGGATTCGCATCAAGCATTGACGACAGATTCGGCGCGGATGGGATTGGTGACAGCTGAACGAGATCTCGTTGTGCTTGAATATATCGTAGATAGCAGATAGCAGCTGTATCAACCTGATGTATAGAAGATGGTTCACTCCCAATACTCCATACTGATGATCTACGACTTCCATCACCATAACTTGTTATTACATGATTGAATGAATTCGGGTCTAGAATTGATGATATTGATGAACGTCTGCAATCCATGACGATCCCATTCTGTATAGAATATCTTGGACTTGCCAGAGGAACGACACCGCCTGAACCTTCTTGCATTGATGATCTACGTGAGGGATTCGCCTGGAAACCAACGAGAGCATTCAGTAACCTTCCGTCCATGATCACTACCGATTCATTGTCTGAAGGTGATAAGTTGCTTGGTGCCTGATTGGTCGACATCAACGAGATGCAAATGAGATCATCTTGGTCACAGCAGTGATCTGTATTCTCACAGTCATAAACCACAACACAACACAGATTTAGTTGAAGATCTTCAGGTCAGACAGTTAACAGTCGTCTCTATTCCATTCACTCCGAGCAACATATCAATAAGCAGGACCATGTACTTTAATTGAAAGATTTGAAGAACAACACTTTTAATTTAGCGGACGGCCACGATATCATCAATCTTTAAGAGCATTCTGACACATTCGGTAGCAAGGCTGAGAGCACTGCTAGATACCAGCAATGGCTGAATAACATTCTCCTCTAATATATCAGTAATACATCCTTTTCGAACATTGATTCCGGCCGTAGCACACCCAGCTGCATGTCGTGCTTTCAACTCGGTCACGATCTCCATCGGGTTCAGACCGGCATTCTCTGCCAACGTGTAGGGAATGACCTCGAGGGCGTTGGCGAATTCACGAATACAGTATGATTCCAGACCCTCCAATGACTGAGCATGTTTGGCCAGCTTCATACTGACCTCAATCTCTGGAGCACCTCCACCAGCTATTATGTATCTGATTACATCAATTAGCACCAAATCACGATTCGACAAACCCACCCCCGAATACAATCAAAATCACAAAAAAAAACCCCTGAGATCAATAAACAGGAATGAGCAACAAACCGTTGTTTAACAAGGCATCGAACAACACATAAAGCATCGTGAACAGAGCGGTCGGCTTCTTCGAGCATGAGACGGTTGGAGCCACGAACCAGCACCGAGACAGTACGACCCGGGTTCTTAACGCCAGTGATCTTGACGAGTTTCCCATCGGGAGTGGAAACCTGTTGTTGAGCAGATCAGAATGCAGTGATGGAGATCAGATCACGAGCATGGGCGACCTCTTCGGCCAGATCCGCATAGCCCATCTTCTCGGTCGTAAAGCTCTCGATGTTTGCGATCGGTTGCAGACCCAGAGTCTTGCTGGCGAATTCGACATCTTCCCGCTCGATATCGGTCACAACCATGATGCCTTTCTTCGCCAAGAAATGCAGCGACAGGTCATTAACAGCATCACGCAGGATCGATTTCTGAATCAGGAGAACGTTGCAGCCGGATTTCACGATCACCTTCACCAGGTTCAGAATGTATTTTCGTTCTTCGCGCAGAATTCGATCCATCTGTTGATAATCAGATACGAGAACCGAGTTCTCCATATCCGTCTTGGGCGCCGATAAACAGAACTGAATCAGGGCGATGTTGGCGGACGCGATCCTGGTCGGACCTCCCGCAGCATGGCTGACATGCTGCGGGAATACCAGCCCATGGATCAGCTCGGTATCGTCGACGGTCCCGCCGAGCTTCTGTACGACTTTGATGTCGCGTAGGTCGACGTTCTCGGCCGTGGCCGGGTCGATGGCAGCGAAGACGGCGTCGACGGCGAGCGGCGCCAGCGTCGCCGAATGTGCTGAGACGACCTTGGAGTTAAGACTGGTGGTGGCAGCTCGAACGAGAGCATCACGATCGGAGAGATCGACCCGGGTCGACATGTTCTTCAGGATCTCCTGCGATAGGTTGACGGCCGTCCCGAAGGCGTTGCTGATAATGGATGGATGAATTCCCTTCTCCATTAACACCTGGGCGGCGTGTAATAACCCGCCCGCGATCACCGTCACCGACGTCGTGCCATCGCCGGCCTCGACGTCCTGCGATTTGGAGACATCGACGAGCATTCGGGCGGCAGGATGCGATACTTCGAGCTTGGCGAGAATCGTGGCGCCATCGTTGGTGATGACGACTTCACCGCTCGACGATGTGATCATTTTATCCATGCCTCGAGGACCCAGCGACGTCCGGACGCAGTCGGCGACGGCCTTGGCGGCGATCATGTTCGAGGAGCGGACGTCGCGTCCCTTCTCCCCGCCTTTGAAAGCGTCGCCAGCGGCATTGGCGTTCTGTGCGCCCGGGGCGGCGGCGGTGGTGGTCTCAGCTGCCATTAGTAGTGTAGAGAGAGAGAGAGCGACTAATAATGATGAGAGCGATGGTGCGTCACCAAGCAGTGCGTTATAACGCCGTCACGCAGAACCCACAACCTGCCTCTCTTTCTTACAGATATTCCATAAACATAGACAGACATTTGGGATTACGAAACCCAGCAAGCGAACTTGATCGGATTTTTGGGTTTGGATAATTTTGGTGTTGGAAATCAATTCGATACTGGACCAAAAGCAAGGAGCCATTCGTGTTTATTATTGCTGCGCAGATTTAGATGAAACACGGGAGTAAACAAGGCGAAAATGCTGGCAATCCACAAACTCACGATATAGGTTCGGATGTCATGAAGCCTGAAATGATTTGCAGAGAGCTGGAAACTCAACGATTTATCGGATTGAAAACGCTGGGTAAAAAATCTGAAGAAGAATAGCCTGTGCATTACCTATCGTTGCTTCTGAGTACTTGAGAACAGGGTACGATGATTTGTGCAGATTCTCAGAAGGTAAAGCTCCTTCAGAAGAATGTTCTAGTTTCGGGACTGCCAACAAAGATCCTGATAGCCTGCCAAGCACTAAACCCTCATATGATGGCAGCCCCTCCAACACAGCTGTAGTCTATGGCTATTGGTCCGAGCTCAGTCGAATCTGACCAATGTGGAATCCATAGCCAACTGGCATGGCTATGGATTCCCCGAATCATGATTCTCTGCGCCGGAACGCCGGGGGTGGTACTGACCCGTCTCGGTCTCTCTTTTTATCTCCGCTCCTGTTACCATAAAACAAAGTCGGCCGGCAAAATCCAAACAGAGAGAAAGAACTTGAGCCAAGCAAAGCGCAGCAGCCCTCTCTACAGTTGCATTCTCCCCTTCTGCTGAGAATGCGCTCTGTCACTCTGACGTCGTATGAGACGTCGCCTGCGCTTCCTGCCCGACGGCAATTGCATCTGAGGTCGCGGGCTGGGCACGGCAACGACCACGAGGTGATGCGGGACGTCGCATGGCGTCGTAGCCTGAATGACAGGAGCGCGAAGAACGGAATCAAGGAGGCAGATGCCGAACCGAACGACCAGCTGGCCGAGATTGCTGCAAGGCTGCCTGGAAGCAAACCTTGCTACCGATTATTTATGATGTTGCCTGCTGTTTTCACTGTTACATTGGTTATGGCGATTGTACAAATTGTCGGTGACTCCGACTACTTCGAGCGGCTGCAGGGGGGAGAATCGCGCCCGCTTTATGATCTTGGTCATGTCTTGCTGCCAGATTTAAACGATGAATCCAAACTGATTGCTGAGATTCCGCTATTCGTCATGCTGGCATTAACGATTGCTATTTCGTTCCTAATCGAGTCGAATGATCGCACCCGGTTGCTAAGGAGATTCACTCTCCTACAGTCCACTCTGTACCTGTTTCGAACGTTGTCATTGCTGGGCACTCGATTACCGCCTTCCGATCCGACTTGTACTTTACGACGCTACGAAGGAATGTCAGTAATAATCGCTGCCGTTCGGATCGTGCTGCTTCTAGACTCGGCGTGCACCGATATGATTTTTAGTGGTCATACCGCGGCAGCTACTTCGATGCTAGCTGTGTGGATCTTCCATGATCGTGTGCATCCGTATCTTAGGGTTCTCGGTGCTATCAATCTCTTTGTTTGCGGATTCGGTTTCGTCGCTTCAAGACTGCATTATACTGTCGACGTTGTTGTGGCATTCATCATAGCGGCATTGTTAGCATGTCTGTATTCGAACTTGCATCAATTGGTTAAACTTCAATTTCCTATTATCAAAAAATCTACTCCGGTTTACGCCAAGGTCATTCACTGGATTGAAGGGTATGATCTGTCCGACATTACAACTCGCAAGATCAAGACTAAGCGGAAGTGTGTCGATTTGAATACACCGCATGAATCGTGATCACAATTGCTCTCGTTTCCTCTCAGCTTCTAATGTTTTTCAAAATTCAAACATTTTAATGCGCTTATTTGGATTTATTTTACCGAAGGCTTATACCGAAAGATTGTATTATCACGAGTTATTCAGTCTTGTTATCACGCATTCAATATGGTTGGTTATATTTACATTATACAATTATTAGTCTAATTTGCAGCAAAACTTGCGAACTCTTCAATTATCGCTACAATCAATTTCCTGAATTATCAGTGGGATGAACAGGAATATTGATTCCAAAAAAAACGTATCTGCCAGATTCCCGATTGAATCCGTAATCTTGTTCAGGCTGTTTTGAGACAATATAGAACGAGTTCTCTCGCAAAACTTTCTCGAACTTGTCTCGATCCTTACGCTGTATAGGTTCTACAGCGTGATGATTAACAACGTTTTGGACAGCATCCTGAACTGAACGTTTAATAGGTTCTGAAACATGATGGTTGGCGATGTTCTGAACATTATTAGCTATCTGATTGTAAACCGAAAAGAGAGATCCGGCATTTTCTCCAGGACAATGCCAAGCACCGTTTGTGAAAAGTTTTGGAACAGTACAGGCACCTTCCTGATCGCGACAGAACCCATTCGCACTTGGTAGACCTTCTCCTTGACATGTGCAGCGATAAAGAGTTTTATCCCAGGATCCGAAAATACATCCAGCAGAAGGCGGTGTAGGCCCCCTTGGCTTGCGAGGGCAGGATTTACTCTTAGTCATTTGTCGGCGATATTCTCCTGCAGAGACAGGGTTCTGCATCCACTGAATTAACTGCCAGTTCGTCACAACCCAAACATCGTCGCCCATAGCCAAAGCATCAGAAAGAAAACGTCGAACAGCTTCTAGATTATGGTTCAGCCATCCGGAATGGCAGAAGATCCCTAGAGGTGCTCTGTTGCCATAATACTTCTTGCGAAATTCCCTCATGTACTGGGTGTAAACGTCACCTGTGATGTCCATGGAAGTAGCCCTGGGAAGTGTCCACAACGGAACAGACCACATACCGGGATATGATTCACTGGAACATTAAGCTCAATCACAACTTCGTGAACAATCTGGTAATTACCTCGGGTCGCATGTTCCAGTTCCTTTGGCGCAGTCGATAGCGACGCCATGATCGAGCGAATAGGGGAATAACTGGTTGTCACCAGGCTGCTCAGTGATTGAAGCATCATATCGCAACCCTAACTTGTAGAGATTCTGGCGCTGAGCGACATCATGGTCCAGAAAAGGAGCCCGGAAGCCTCGAATCTCTTCAATTGGAATGCCAGCATTTTCATTCATCCATTGGACAGCGCCCCAGATCTCGGCTTGGTCGGGGTAATGGCGGTGGTTGACGGTATGATCGGCGATCTCATGATTGGACATAAACAAATGTTGAATGAGATAGTCTTGCGATTCCTGAATCGACACATAGAAAGTCGCTGGCAAATCGCAACCGTTCGGGTTCTTGAAGTCTTTCAGCGCTGAGAACGTGCTAGTTATGTTTTAGGAAGGATCTGTTCAGACAACACATTACCATTTGTAACAGTACTAGCTGAAAACGAAGTTACAGCATCGTCGTGCGTTAGCAGAATGAACTGGGGCGGATCCGGAACAGGTGATCGGCTGGAGGCGCAGCGGCACTCGCCGGTACATGTTTCCGGGCAGGCATACCAGCTTGCCAGTTGCCCATACGCATGGCAAGCGATCAACGCCCAGACGACGAGCTTCACGGCTGACAGCATGGTGATAGAAGAATGAAGTGTGGAACATCGACGAGGTAGGCGGCGTGAAGGACTGCAACACTGGCTCTAGAAACATCAATACGACAGTTGCAAGACCACTTGGTACCGCCGACAGATATTACGTGACTGAATTCCGAGGCTGCCCAGTGCACAGTTCACAGTCCAGAGAGTTCCATCAGCCCCTGCAGCTCTACGTGCCCCCCCGGCCCCATGGTCGCCTTCGCCCGTTCAGTTTATTCATTCTGTAGGGCGATTCAGCTGATCTCTATATCGGCATCGGCGTTCATGTTTTCTTTATATTCGCCTCGGTCTGCCGTCGTTGGACCAACCCATTTAACGACCAGAACCGAATCGAAGACCATTTGCATTAGGTGGCCGATGATGACAGGAATTGAATAGAGATTGGAGATGCTGCTTGGAGGCAGCGATGCGATGACAGCGAATGAGACGGTTAAGGTCTTCTGCGAGCACATAATGACGATCGCTTTCCGGATATCAGTCGAGATGGGCAGCGGCCAGCATACAGTCGCGTGGAATACAATGAAAACGACATGCATGAATAAAGCCAACGATGCGGTAAGAACATGTTGCACGATGCTGATATGATTGAAACTAAAGAATCGTAAACATTTGCAAAACATTGACAAGATCAGTATTCAGACCTTTCGACCGAAGCCGACATCTTCATCCATGGTATGACGATCAGAAGGAATATCGACGTTAATTTCAGGGCGTCCTTGTACTCAGTTGCAAACACCCTAACAGGGCGAGCATTGCGAAGCAGTTTCCCGACAACCGATGGTGCAAGAACTGTATACAGCAGCCCAATGAGAATACCGACTGGGTCCAGATCCGCTGATGACGAATTCCCCATTACGAATGTAGGCAACATGAAGGGAATTGTAAATACCTGCAGGCCGTTGATACTAATAAGAGAAAACCTTCAGAATGCTCTTACACAAAGAATATTTGTAGCAACAGTTAGGAACAGAGACAACGGGATGTTCCCATTACACTGAGAAACAAGAACGACACCAGAACTGACAGTAGTTGGTGACAGAGCGAATACTCCCAGGCCGACTTTCACAAAAGTATCCAGAGGCAAATAACGGTAAACGAACGCGAATAGAGGCGTGATGAACAGGATCGAAATGGTGCCGAAAAGCGCAGGTGGCCACAGCGCCACAATACTCCTCCATGATTCGGTATGAAGCTCCAATCCGGATATTAGGAACAACAATACAATCTATTCACATTGAGTGAAATTAAAAACAAAAAGAAGAAGAAACGTACACAAATGGTTTGGGTCGGGGTTTCATTCAAGTAGCGGCCAGGCGTTGGCCATGCCCATCCCAATATTAGGGCCACGATTAGGCCAACAGGCATGATCCATTTTCTCCATGTCGTCCTGATCATAGGATTTGTCACTTTCGGCCGGAGATTGAAAATTTGAATGACGCACTACCAGTTCTATTCAATGATGTCGCTGATGTAAACCCTAGCAGCAGCGTAGCAAACCCTCGGCAGAGTCGTCAAACCCTAGGCTCATGCCACCATCAACCATATTAAAATATGAACTCCATTAAGGCTGTTTTTGTCGCTCATCGATTCTAATGATGGCCGTAGTAGCCTGCTGCAGGCAGCCTAATAACACTAGGTCTGTTGTGTGTAGCTGACGATCGCAGGCATCTGGCTTTGGCATTCGGTTGGCATTGGACTACCTGTCTTCTACAGTGAACTTGTGAATGCTGATATTCCCTTAATATGACTGTCATGAAACTGTCAAATGGAGTGACCATTCAAACACTGAAGGCGAATGGTGAACGCCTTGACTCGCTGCTAGTTCAGTGACTCGTTAAAGTCGGGTCTATTGATTACGATCTAATCTGTGACATGGCCTCATTCGCGAAAAATGTCGAATCAAAGATCGCTATCATTGTCGAATGGCCAAACACTGCGACCTGTTTTCATAAAGCCCATCGCACCGTCGCCATCGAGACCGGATCATCTATCACACTTCTTTCCTGCTGTCAAAAACTTCAATCCGTATCCGATGCGCAGAACCACAAGTTTGATATCAGGCACTAAGGAAATCAGAGCAGCATATGCAGCGACAGTATGGCCATTCGAAATTTGCAGGCAAAATGTGAACGAATTAGAGATATCGAAATCCGCAACGACAGCAGCAACCGACCATATTGCTTACCAAGCAAGTGATCAAGCTATGATGACAATGCAACGAATTCGGAAAGAGCGAGCTATCGAGCTTGCTCGACTCGAAACCAAACTTCATGAAATCAAGAGCCAATTGCAGAAGCAGAATTCAATGGGATGTACATCTACATGGGCAGATTATCCTCTGAGCCGGGGCACGAACGATCAGCCAGCTTCGGGGATGTCTGGCGGTTTTATTTGCATTCAGGCACATGACGATTTAGCAGCAAGCCCTGATCAAACCCAGTTTGAACCCGAAATATCCCCAGCCAATGCAAATCCTGAATTCCTTTGTAAAGCGATCCACTGATGTAATTTTGAATACACCAACAAATGAGAAACATATTGGCATGGGATTGCACCCAAATCAGACATCGTCATGAGTGTTCAAAGTTGATACTAACAGTTTTAAAGGGATCATAGGTAAAATCTTTTAGTACGTCATCTCGACAGGATCGAGATCGAAACAACGCGGTGGATCGTTCTGAGAATGATTAAAGTTGTGTCCAGAGCACACGACCAATATCAAGCTAATCTACTCTAGATATGGGCGTCCAATCAAAGCCGTCCTGGATGCTTACTCCGGCTCTGAAAGGTCGATTGATTCGCGATTCATGTCTCAAGCTCAAAGACGTCACTCATCGTCCTGGCATCATTAAGATCCTAGACCAAACTGAAGCTCTGATTCCCGAGACTTTTGAAATTATTGATGAATCCGTATCTGGTGGATACCTTCGACTCTTGCGACGTGATTCAGAAGACAGCTTTATAATCCTGCTGTTCAGCGTTGCGTTTGCAATATGCCTCAGTTGCGCTCAAGCGTTTCTGAAATCATTGTTTGTTCTAGTGGAACTTGGGAAGCAACAGGAATCAGCCACTCAGGACGGCGAGCCATGTCGTCTTTCAATATCCGAGCACATTAACGCTGTGATCAGGTTCCTGACAAATCGTCTCCACGCCGTAATTCAGCTTCTCACTGATATCGCTAACGAAATTCATCGGATACTTGATCGAAATGATGATGGCCGTATCGGAATGGGCGATTTAATGCAGCTCTCAGTTATTGCTGTAAGATATCTTGGGAAATTTATCATGTTCTTGGCATCGACTATTTGGTTTTACGTATTGATTATAATACGAAACTTTGTCGATGTTTGCATGCCACCGACACCAGCCCCCATGAAACCAGACGCTCTTTTCCATCAAAACTCTCCAAAGACAATTGCTGAAGAGAAACTCGAGAAATTCGAACGAACCCAACCAGAGCCAATTACGATTAGTGCCATTGCAAAGCTTGTCTACAAACGCCTAGCATCGCGCGGAGGTCCTCGCTTCCAACGAGCAGTTTCATGGATCGAGGTCGTCTGCGGTTGGCTGTGGCGAGCCTGACAATGGATCCAATGCACGGCTCGTCGTGCACTCTGTCGATGTGGTGTCAGTTGCAAGAACCAGACCCCTGACTGCCCTGCCAATGTCTAATCATGTTCTTGTCCTATAAAACGCACTCAAGTTCACCTCTATCCTGACCATCGTTATTCAAGTGACGCTTTTAGATATACGGAGGCCGCTCAATGCAACGTAAATTCTGCTGTTCTCTATCGTAGCCACGACTCCTTCATCCATTATGACAAATGAGACACATCGCGCCTAAACATCAGATATCATGCCACTGATGGCATGATTTCTGGATTGGATTAGATTGGATTATTCTAGTTCGTTGAGTTTGGTCAACAGGCGGCGCTCTATCCGAAACGCAAGGCTGATAGTATGGCATGATCTCTGATCGTATTGACTTGTAGACACTGGGGGCAGGGTTAAGGCGAGGTTTAGGCAAGGGGTTAGGGAATTGTGGATTGGGGGGTGCGGTGGATTTGGGAAGTTGTGTCAAACTGAAAAAGGGAGTTAGAACATATATGATGATTCACTGGGATCGTGTCTTAGCGTTGTTTTTCAAAACGATTTTAAACAGAGCCGACGATAACGGGATGATTATTTTTGAAACATGAAGAAATACAGAAATCGACAACATATGATTTTTAGAATTATTGGGCGGTAGTTCCTAGGTGGAATTTTTTTTAAATAAATATATCAATGCCACGACAAGTCTTGTTGAGGTGGCACGGCTCCAAAATCTTTCGCTTCTTACAGCAATTAAGTATTATACTTAGTCAGGATAAATGAGGATTGAATTATGATTGTCGTTGGGTTCTGTGCTGTTATGTGTGTGGATTAAGTAACCTCATTCGCGTCAAGTACGATAAGATGCTGAGGATCATCGACTATTCCTGCTTTGTGGGCGATTGAACGCAGGCGAGGTGGGTCGAGAATATGATGTGGGATGACGACAGTATGGAACCTATCGTAATCAACAGGTAAAGATCCATGAAACATGACCTTGGTGAACGCGTAAAGACTGAACATATATTGCCATTCCTTCTGGGAAAACATGTTTTTCAGCTCCTCACATGGCGCATGGTACAGCTTCTTGATATCGCCGAAAGTTGGTTTAGAATATTTCGGAACGAATTTGAAAGTTTCATGCAATTTGATAGCAACAGAATCAAGGTAAAGACGCGCATCAATCTTGCTCGTGCCCTATTTATAGCGTTTGTGCTTGGTTTTTGATATCTTTGCTATCGTATTCAATATTAGTATTACATATTAATACAGACTGAGAAACAGCCATGTGCGAATTCTATGAGAAAATTTGGCAAACGTACCGGCTGGGGCGGGTATCGACAGCAACTTGAAGAGAGACGCGCGCGAGTTTTCGAGGGCGGTGACTAACGTAGCGTAAGCTAGAATTAGCCAGGGCTTCCGAAATAACTATTTATTATTATTTTTTTGGGATGATCCAAGAGGAATAAGTTATTCCTTTGGGCTGAGGCGTTCTCAAGAATAATTTCCTAAATTTGTATCAATAGGAATAAGTTATTGTGCAATAACAAATAACTATTCACAAACAGACATAAAAAGGGATTCGTCCCATAAATGGTCATTTGCTTTAAGAAAGAGTTGCATTTCCAGATTTTAACTGACCTTCACACAGGGACAGTGAGCAGTGACTACCAGCAACCCTGCGCGGACTGCAGGAAATCTATTTACCACTCCTGGCTGGCTGCAGGACGCTCTCTAAATCGACCAATAAATCGACCAATGATCAATAAAACGACCAATGCGTAAATACTGCGTGGTGCACTGTTGAATCCCTGTTATCGCGCTGGATTTTATTTGCAAGCTGAACTTCATTTCATGGCAATGCAATCGCCATCT
>RBZT01000694.1:0-15062 GCA_003693705.1 Polymyxa betae
GGTGAACCAGTTTGCCGAAGCAAACCAGGTGGAATGCTTAGAAGAACATGATGATTCTATCTTGATTTGCATCATGTGGTTACTACTCTTTAAAGCTCGTTTACGTTCGTAATCTTTTGACCTAAAAAGCTTCCCTTTGTGCATAATTTTTGTGAGACTGGCGATATTGTCTGAAAAAACTATATCAACAACAGCTGTACACCATAATAAATCTGAAGTAAATCCCAAATCTTTATTGCATAATTATGATTTCGAATTACCTCAAACGAAAAGCCAACTTACCTTGTAGCGCGTTTAGAAAAATTTCGTGGAAACCATTGCTTCTTAAGTGATCAAATAGCTTCTCGTGGTGCTCATGAGAAAACAGGATTGGTTCCGTCGCCAGTCTTCTGTCTGAATAAGGTTTCTCAAGGCTGGGATTCAAGGTTACTACGCAGCGGCGATACTCATCGATCCTGAGATACATGTCTTCATGCAAACGACCTGATCAAATTTGTCAAAGCAATTCATCGTAACACCTAGCCCGCCCTTAACCTAGCTGCAAATCTTTCGGATCAAAAACTTTTGGCTCTGTCGGCAGTTCGTCGATGTCCTTGCTGTAATCCTCCAATCTTTCTGTTTCCCCAAACGTCCATAATCTGTTTTCCTGCGAGGTGTATCGATTGTGGTGCTGCAGCCTAGCGGAAAATTAGCAAATTTGTCCCGTGTTTGATTCTACTGAACCAACCTAAAACAAGAAATTGCAACTTGCTCAGAGTAATTGTTCATGATGCTGACAGATTGTCCCCTCGTGGCGTGGTCTGCACACATGGAAGCGCTGGTTAACAGGGCAATGTTTTGTCCTTTCACGTTTGAAGAGCTGATCTCGTTGTACGTTGCTGATATCATTGACTGTGATCAGGTTCGGAACCATGCACTGTTTTCTGGATGCTCATTGCATTTTAATTAGCTAGAAGACCTCGTTGTGCTGAGATCAATAGACGTTCTAACACCTCTCTATATCCCGATTGTCAAGTTTTATCTATCCAATATTGAGGATCAAAATGCTCTGCGTGATTTCCACTTCACAGCTCATCAAGTTGAGCAGATCAGCATCTATTTACAATTATCAGCGGTTATCATACTTCGGAGAGAGATCGAATTCTTGCTCCAAAAGGGCTAGCGCTCTGGTGCTGCGACGATTTTGTTATCCAAACCGTTTTGGAGACCTAAGGTTCTTGTCGGGACGTTCGATTCCGTCGATGTCACGAATCATGCGCACGACAGGTACAAATAAGAATTTCGATCTCTCTTATTCTAACCAGTTGTTTAGTTGAATTAATTTATCGACGTCACAAATTAAAGACCGAATCTATCTTGCAGAAAACATTCTACTACAAAGATTGGGGATGTATTCGGAAGCGGTCCATCGGAACAATGCTCCCTTGCTGACTTGCTTTGGGTTATTGACGGCACAAAGCAAAAGGTCTGTCGGCCGAGCTGCATAATGGGACGTCTTGGCTAGGAAAGAGGAGAAAACTTGCAGCGCCAGTTATTCAGCGGCCATAAGAGGCAGCATTGTTTGAATTACCAAGGCATATCGACACCCGACGGCTTGGTAATCACCATGTTCGGTCCGATTGAAGGACGCAGGCATGACAGCACTCTCCTGCGCGGATCCAAAGTTCTGCCGAAGCTGGAGGATTGCCTGCTGCAAATGGTTACTTAATTACGGCGATACCGCCTACGCGATCAGCAGATTTATCTGTAATTTTTTCATGGGCGCTGCGTTAGCTACAGTAAGTGCACATCATGGGACGCTGTATTGCTTTTAAACGAGATTTGCGGGACGAGCAGGAATTCAACTCGAAAATGAGTGCTGTCCGAGCCAGCGTCGAATGGGTTTTCGGACGCATTAATACTCTTTTCGCTTTTGTGGATTTTTCCAAAATTTAAAAGTGATGAATGGCCCTGTTGGGATGGACTTTTTGGTGGCGACACTGATGACTAACATCCATTGCTGCATCAATGGTGGTAACCAGATCAGCGATGTTTTTGGCATTAAACCGCCAACATTAACTGATCGAATATCTACAATAAAATCAATCAAGGCTCCGTCATGCTTGCCCTCTGACTGGAAATCTATATTCTTTGTACATACTCGTCTGCGAAACAGGCAAATCCACGATTGCAAATATTATACACAGCTGTGACGGACATCTAGGTGGCGACAACTGTCTAATGCGTGTGACTAAACAGAGCGTTCCGGTTGCCGCGCCTTCCCCAGTGCTCCCAACTTAAAAAAAAACTTGTTATCTTATTTCACGTTTTTTTAAGATTTCCATTGGCTGCGCTGCTGCACTACGTTTGGCTAACTTGGTTATTTCGTCAATACGGTTGTTGGAATTATAAAAATTTCGAGCTGTTTATTTGATAACAACATAGTGGCTTGGCTTAAGTATGCATCGCTGTGTCTTTCAAAGGACGGGAGTGATGAGTCAACCCTGCATATTTCAAAACAGGAACATGGATACTTCCAAAGGATACATGCGATATTGATATCCATGGGAAAGGCCACGTTAGCGGAACCGTGAGACCGGATCAAACGTTCGGTTCTGCTCTCCTTATAATGTCGCGATTCAGCAGAGCTACGAGAAACGAAAATTACCAAAACATCAATGTTTTTCAAGGTTTCTCTCCCTCGAACCTGGGCATATTGGGCTTGTTCGATAGATCCGATAGTTTCGCAGCAAATCTTCTAAAGGAAACTCTGAATTTATAATCGGGTTAACGCCATGACCCTTATTGACGATTCAGCGACATAACCACATAGGATAAATAAACTATATAAAAGGGCAATACTATTTTGTAATGAAGAGCAAGGTCTTCGGCTTTTTTGAATACATGGTCTTCACATTCCTCACAATGGAAGTTGCCTTCTTCCGGTGCATGTTGCTCCTGAGAATGCTTTTCTGCAATATGACCGTCCAGCGTACTGCTGATGAGTATAGACTCTATCGCAAAAAGGGCATGGAATGTTTGGTCGCTCAGCATCTCTTTGATGCTGTTGAGAAATGTGGCGTTTGAGATTATACGAACGAGCAAACTGTCATGATTCACTACTTCCGTTCAGCTTCCGAGCTACCTCATGAGTCATCTACCATCAATTCCAAGTTCCTGTTGACTCAAGTATTGTGACTCACAACTTCGAACCTTTGCTTTCTCTGTTTATCGAAATACAATCATTCTCGAATCTATTCGATTCTTATAACTCTTGTTCGCCTGCTTGCCTGCTTCTTCGTAGCCTTCACTTATTCTTCCTCGCCCTGTCCCAGTCCTCACATAAACACTTTGTCGCAAATGTTGCATTGCAGTGCCGCCATCCCGTCTGTGTGAAATCAAACTCGACCCAGAGGCTGTTAACAGAACAAAGAACGACTGTCCGAGCAACTTAACTTTATGTGAAATAAGATAAAGAGTTCTTTTAAAAAAGTTGAGAGCACTGGTGAAGGCGCGGCCCCCGGAGCGCTCTGTTTAGTCACACGCAATCCCTTCCAAGGAAAAGTCTGTCAGCGAGTGACGGAAATCGTCTTCTTCCCATTTAGCACTTGAAGATTCCCGGGACTGGACGTTCGCGGATTGAATATGATTATTTGGGATAAATTTATGGGGTGGGATTTGGATTGATTGAGGAAGGTAGGTCAGGGATTGCATTTATAATTTTGACCTTTTCAAATTTGATGTGTGGTTTATTATTTTAGAGGCGTGGGTGATAATATTTTAAATTTTTTTTTTTTTTTAGAATTATTTTTGGATTTTGGGATGTTTTGTATTGAGGGGACAAAAAAATCGACACTTTCTGCTTTCTTATGTACAATGCAACCGAGGGGACAAAACTATCGACACTTTCTGCTTTTTTATGTACAATGTATGTACAATGCAACCCAGTAGTAATTTATAGATACATTTTTCAAATTCTAGTGGTAAAATTGTGAATCGTATATAATTTTAAGTGGGCCAATCTGAAAACAGCTCTTGTCGGATAGAGAATTGCTGGTTTCGTTGATTTGCATTGCGCTGTGTCTGCATGGGTATCACATGATTTTGCTGCTGTTGCGTCTGTACCATATCGGAAAAATTAGCGAAAGGGTCGCCAGAAGACGGCGGTGCTGTAGGTGGCCATTGTTGTGATCCAAACTGGCGAGAGCCAGGAGACGCAAAAGGATCATTTAACGGTGAAGTAGAGAGCCACTGTTGCGAGCCATTACGTCTTGAGTCCGGAGGCGTTTTAGGTTCGGTTATGATCGGTGGAGCTGCCCCAAAAAGCTCGAATACATTCGCAGATGCTGACGTGTTTGCAATCTTATTTTCAGAGGGCTCGATTGCCAGTGCTTGTTGAATAAAATCAGTTCAGATGTGGTAATGTGAATCAGGGTGCTTACGTGTCTTTTGGAGACCATCTGTGATAGCAAGCGGACGAGCAGATGACACAAAGCTAGAGCAGGAAACGACTGATGCATTCACTAACGCCGAGAGACTTTCTTCACACTAATGACACAGCAATTTTAACAGCAAACAAAAGGTGATGGATACTATTGTTACCTGAATAAGGTTGGCGAAAACAGAGCTGAGATGGATGAATCGCTTATTCCAAGCTGCTTGCATTTGCTCACAGCATAATTCGTTTACTTGCTGTATAGATGTCAGAACGCTTTGCGTTCAATGATAGTACCATACTTGAAATTCCAGTCGCGCCTTCTCGAGTTTCCTTTCATTTCTGTCCAGCCAATCAGAAGCGTATCTCGATATATTCTTGCCTCGTTGCTGAGCTTGTTCTCGAGCTGCTCTAATCTTGGCAACTTTGTTCTTATAATGATCAAGGCAAACTCGGGATTCTTCCCTGCTAATCATTTTCGACTGAAGCTAAATGACAAAAAAATAAATAGGGATGAAACCCAGAGAACAAAATCATGATTTACTGAATCAAGTTGACCAGCCCAAGCTTCGATATCGTTGATAACTTTGTCCTGGATGGCGGTCCTTAATGCAGGTAAGAGCTCGTCTCTTAACTGTTTCTTATTGTTAACACTTGCACTCGACGCTGTTTCAAGCGGCTGTCCAGAACCTTCGTAAAGGCCATGTACTGATCTTGACATATCACATGAGATTGCAACAATATCTGTAGAACTGTAAGATAGGATTATCATAAAAATGTGATAGCAATACCTTGATATTGGTTAACAAGGGCATTAACCCTATCTCTAAGCCCATTTACTGTGTTACACAAAAGAGTGATATTGATTTTTAAGGTGGAATAAACAGCATCATTTGTAATTGCCACCTGCCCGAACTTCTCCAAAGCCTACCGACAAAGGCTTAACAGAAAGCCAAATAACCGGAAATCAGCATTGCCTTCTGCTTAAAGATAGAGAATGTAGAAGTCATAGAGCCGCTTGCCTTTGGTAGAGAAACTTGCCTCTAGCAAGAGTTAATGACCGATTAAAACATGAACTCAGGAGACAATCTAGAACTCGGTCCAAGTAATGGGGTGCACAAAGCCTTGATAGTAAAGTAGCGCACATAAAAATCGAGGCCCCTCTCTGCATTTTGTGAACTTTTTTTGACCATGATGACTGATGAGTATTGATGATGCTACTTGCTTCTGTCCTAGTGGGAATGCACGCAGATCTGCTCTGTGCACGGTGAGTACATATGATCATCTCAACGTTGCTAATTGCTATCATGGTGAGATAATCGCGGTACAAAATATGTTTCAGAACATAGTTTGAATAAACGAGAATCATCAATTGGCAGTTTAATCGTTCGGCAAAATATCTGGCATGCTATGAATCAGCTTCATGATCTGCAAGCCGTTTCTTCCCGTTACTAAACTCTGCCGTCCATTGAGCAGCAAGGCGCTCAGCATCAGCAGGGCACGCCCTCCAATGCTCAGCGATATCGGGAGAGATGGCGTTATCCAAGACATACCCATGCTATCAACACTTAAAAGCGAATAAATCAAATCGCCCAATTTACCAGTAAACATTGTATTGCAATCAAAACTGACCTCACTGTAAAATCCTAGCAAGTTATCAGTATCTAAGGGAATCGCTTCATCAGCAGCATTGTTACATAATTCCACCCTGATGGTTGTAAACAGTCAAGGCAGACACGACCGAGGCTATCAATGTTTGGGCTGCACATTGTCTTAAGATGAATAGCTACCAGCAGCCAATTTGATACGTACTGATATATTTTAGATTGAAACAGGAATCGTGGGGGTTCGATAGGATATGTTTTTGGTAAGAATATCTCAGCGAAAAAAACGCCACCTGTTTCCTGTAAATTTCCTTCAAACGGACTACAACTCTGTGTCAGGGACCTTTGTAAACAGTGTTTTCAGGTCCAGTCAAAACCTATTACGTACAGTTAAACCCATTGCTACGAGTACCTATTTTAAAATACCACATTCAGATGTCGCAGATTGTTTCCAATAGGGGCCACGCTCACACCAGCTACTGGATTTTCGGTAAGGGAACGATATTCGTTCAGAACTCGGCTGCTTAGTGTCCTTGCATCTTTGGCCATTCCACTATATAACCATTTACGAGTACCAATGATCGATTCTTCCGCAGCAAGTTCAAGAACAGGGCAAGATTCCTTTCAAGATCAAGCGTATGCTGTTTCGTAAGAGAATGAGACGTTTTCACTTTTACAGTTTGCAACAGAACGCTAGGAAAAAGCTGTAGGCTCTACAAAAACTGCAATACCGACGCAAACAGCGTTCATTTATTACTGATTGATTGTACCCTATTGTGGCTGGGAGGCCATAAGGAAGTCTTTTAGGTTAATAACTGAATTCTTCAAATACCTCCAGATGCAGATATGGATGGACAGGATTAAATACAATACAGCATAATGGTGAAAATGGGGTCATAACTTTGCTAAGTGTAAACTCGAACGACTTTCCTAACACGACCTAACATCATTAGAATTGTGTCTGTGACAGATAAACTGTAAGCGTACCACGACAAATAGGACATTCTTTAATGGTATCCCCAGCAGCTTGGAGGCAAGACTCGCAAATACAAAGATGTCTGCAGTCCACGATGAAGTACTCTGCTGATTTGGTGATACAGTAAACACACAGAGCAGGAGTGGGCGCATTGCGCTTCAGGTCCTGGAAAGCTTCCTCATTTAGTCCAGCCTGTGCTAACAGCTGAGCATGGTCAGCTTGAGACAGGTTATACTCTGTCCTGATCAGTTTCAGGACTTGTTCTTGGTCCTGAGTTAATCGATCCTCAAGAACAGCCAGCTTTAAGACTTTCAGGTACAGCTGTCGACCAGCTGTAACCGAATTATCGGAGGTTGGTGCTAATGAAGACGGCATTGGATTGTCAGCCGAGTCAGCAATATCCAAAGAAGGCGCTGAAGGGGCTGGTGGTGCTGATGGGGCGGCAGACTGCTGAACTGGTTCAGGATCGATCATTGGAACCTGCTTCGTCGAAGGTGGAGTCGTAGGCGGGAGCGTTTGGGGGGGTGCCTGGAGAGGCGTGGACAAAATTGGGGAAGGCCTGGGATCCCTCCAGGTCGTTGTGCGGTTACGATGGTCGATGAAGAAATTTTGCCCAGTCTTATGATCAATCCGGGTCTCCCAGCCATCCGGCAGTTGCCGGGGGTCGTCCCAGGTCGTCAAACGAGCGAAGTGGTTGATGAAATAGATCTTATTGGTGCCGGCATCGCGACGTGCCTCCCAGCCTACAGGAAGAGACATGCTACTAGGCGAGAGTCAAAGATTGGACGACGACAGAGAAATGGCTGTCAGTAGTGTCCCAATCCCAATACAGAATAATTTGACGGGGTTTCAGACAAAAGATCAAACAGTCGGAGCAATCAATACCCATCAGGAAGCTCCGACGGAGACTGCTGGAGCCCTTGGCTGGCCTTAGATTCCAGTCCAGTCCTGCATCGCCATGATGAATATTGGCTCTGCATCTTTTTAGTTGGTTGACCGTCTGCAGATTCAATTTTGTGGTAGCGAACAATTCTCTGCAAACGATTGGCGCTTTTCCTGCATTGCTTGATAGACAAATGGTTTCATATCACGCTGTTACCACTGAAAACTGCTGGAATAAAAAAAAAGGAATGGTTCTTCAGTCTCCTATTGAAACGTCGAAATATTTATTTATTGATTTAGAAAATCGCAAGTCTCCATTAAGCTAAAAATCGCCTTGAAATCTCGTTAGATATTTGCACTGGCAAGTGTTGCAATTTGTGATAATATACCGTCGACAATGATAATCTAAATGAATTCGATTCGAAATTTATTCACTCAGAAATCATTGTCGACATCCAAAATCGTCACGGATTTGCATGAGCGTGGCCTCTGATCCTTGACACTCCATCATTTGTGCATAGGCGCTCTTGTTACAAGCAGCCAAACGCCTTGTCTTGCATGAGCCTAGAAGCGGCCCTTAGATGAATTGGCAACAACAGCAATTGCTGGCCAACCAGAGGCGAATCCAGGAATTCCATGCACAGCAGAATGTCGTGAACAGGTTTTGCAGCATCCATCGTTTATTTCTTTTGCTGTGTTGAAATCAGCCTCAGCCAAACCAACCAATATATCCATTCGGGCGGAGCTGGATATGTACACCCAGCAATGTACCCAACGACACAGCAATCCTACGTTTATCCGCCTTCTACCCATTGGTTATCGCGACTTCTCTTTGGCTGTAAGCACTTTATGACACCTCACCTCTGTTAGGACTGTTGTAAGTGATAATCAACCGCGACCTCATCCTACGCCTGGTTATCCTCCTGCATACAACCAGAGGTATTATCCTCATTATTATCAACGTCAGGCTCCTCCGCCTTTGCCCATGTCGGGATCTCATTATCCCCCACCTCCATGGCGTACGTAACTCACTGAATAATCGATCATAGCTCAAATGAAGTCAGATGCCCAACAACCTCGAGCTGCACCTCTGCCAAAGCCCAGCGGACGAGGCTTGTCTTATGCCGAATTGCTTTCAAAGGCGTTGCCGCCGTCTTCGGCTCCAGGGTCATCAGTCCAGCAACGATCGCCAACTCCTGATATGGCTCATGTTTCAAGCCCTGCGCCGAAACCAGCAATCGTCAATGTATTGGCTGTTGACACCAGTTCTTTTTGTGGTAATAGCCCTTATAGCTCCCGAAACCACCGTTGCCACCTACACCGAAGCCAGCTGGAGATTCGGAGGCGTATCCTCCCTCTTTGCTCAAATACGTCGAGCGTGCGTTTCTGCAATGTAGAAATGAAACGGAAAAATCGGAAATTCAGGTCCTTGATTTGGCGATGTTCGTTTTTAGACATTCATGTGTTTGTAGAAAATGTTGAAGTTAAGGATTCAGCAGGCCAAGCAAGACGGTGTTCTTTGGACGCAGGATTGGGACAATATGGCCTTTCCACATCTCCCGAGCCCTACAGTATTCATAACTGGCTGGTGCCATCATAACCTTATCGTTTAATAGGGTGCGAAAAGGAGATCAGAGACAAAACTATCAAAGAAACAACAGAAAAAGCTAAAGAAACAGCAGACATTGATGGCAACTGCTAGCTTGTCAAGTTCGGCTCATCAGGACCAGATTGGGCCGTTTCCTCTCAATGAAACAGCCGTTAAGATTCGCAGTGCAAGATTCGGGAAAATGTCGCAAAATGATGATTCGTCGACATCTCGCCCGCTGACTTTGTTTTTTAATCGGTTGAGAAATAATGAGGCCGATGGCGATATTGAATTGGATTGGGAGGCGTTGAAAATTTGTGGAACCTGTAATCAGCTCGAAAAGAAATACCTTCGCTTGACATCTGTAAATTGTAATTTCCTCATTTGCAATCTCTCATGTTTTCCTAGGCACCAGACCCGTCGACTGTCAGGCCTCTAAGTGTCTTGAAAAAGGCATTCCAGCACATTTTGTTGAAGTGGTCGGAAGACAGAAATTACCTGTTTTTCTGGGAGCAAATGAAAAGCCTAAGACAGGATATGACTATTCAACATACTGTTGATCCTTTCACTATCGAAGTGTACGAGACTAACGCCCGTGTTTGTCTTGAAGTCGACGATTTGAGCGAATATAACCAATGTCAGACGCAACTCAGCGAGTCGGTTTTGGATTGAGTTTATGCGTTTGGGAACAGCTAATATTTTTTTAGGCTATATGAAAACCATAATTTTGGTGAGGCTTGCAAACAGAATAGGAACGAGTTCTTGTCGTATCGCTTGTTATATTTGCTGCTCACCAAAGATCCCATGAGCATATCACTGATGTTGCATGGTACGACGTCGCAAGAGAGGAAACACTCTTCTGTTTCTCATGCAATCGAGACGTTGAGGTCTTTCAGAACGTCTGATTTCTGTCGGTTCTTCCATCTGGCTTTTTCGGCGCCGTTGCTTTCCGGCCACATTATTCGTCATCTCTTTCCAACGGTAAGGTATCACGCCCTGCTGAGGATTACTGCAGCCTTTCGACCGTCGTTGGCAGTATCCGAAATCGGAAGTATGCTGGGCTTCAGTGATGTGGATAGCTGTAGAAATTGGCTAATAGCTAGTGGCGCGGCTCTCGATTCCACCCGTGATAACATCATCTGCAAAGACTCCATTATTGTAAGAGCCGACCTCCCCGATAGCAGTATCCAGGAAACCGTCGGCGTCACACATGGGAAATTCTAATTATGGACCATTGATTTATTTGATCTACCCAGTTGTATCAATCTAGATAACAGTTGATTTTTTGAAATGTTTTTAAACTTCCTTATAGCTCTAATTTAGTCTGGACTGGCATGGGCAGTACGTGATAAACGCATCCGGATGAGTTAGACATTTTGAGTGAAGGTGTAAAGTGAAAGTTCTGGTTTATAAACTCAATCGCAACACTTGATCAGCATACGTGAACCCACTGAACTGCAACTGGCTCGGTAAACGTTCTGCTGGCGAATCACATGGATTCTCAGCTGTGAACTCGGCGTCAATATTTGACGTGTCCAGCTGCGAATCACCCGCCATTGGCGGAAGAAACGGCGGCTCCAGCTCCTTCCTATATAATGCTTTCCAATCGATGCTTTGGAAAAACGGATGCGACTTGATCTCGGCACTGCCATCGTAACCCAGCCGCCTTGTAGGTTCTCTTTCCAACAGCCTGGTCAGGAGGTCTTTAGCAGGATCCGAAAAGTATTTTGGGAACGAGAGTGGGGCGTTAAGAATTTTTTCGTACATGGCTGATGTTGACTTCGAGTAGAAAGGAGGGAGGCCAGCCATCATTTCGTACAGCAGGGTTCCTAAGCTCCAATAGTCTACCGCATGATCGTAGCCTTTCCCGCAAAGGATCTCTGGACTGCCAGAAAATCAACAGGATGGAACGGCGACCCTAGCCTGGTATTACCTGAGGTAGTCTGAAGTCTGTTTACAGCATAAGACACCAGAGGAAAAGTGGAAAGTGATAAGCTTACCCCAACGAACGAGAACGCCTTCTCACCAGGAGATAATGCCTTCGACAAACCAAAATCTGGCAGATGACATTCAGTATCTGAATGATACTTAAAAGAAGCAGAATGACTTGCCTGTGACTCTTAGATAACCTCTGGAATCTAAGACAATATTCTCTGGCTTTAAATCCCTATATCTGTAGAAGTACAAAACTTAGCAAAGCGAAAAGAAAATCGAAGACAATTTTTTACACAATGCCTTGGGTATGCAAATGTTCTAAGGCTAACACGATCTGGGCAGCATAGAATCGCGCCCGATCCTCTTTGAATCGAGCTTCTTGCTTTAACCAGTAGAACAGTTCACCCCCATTGAAATAATCCAACACGAGGTACAGCTTGGTTGGTGTCTGGAACGCGAATCGCAGACTGACAATGAAAGGATGCCCTTTAACAAACTCGGCCAGAACGCGGCGTTCGGTTTTCGTGTGGGCAATCTGTCGCCGTTGTACAATGGTATTCTTTTTCAGAATTTTCATTGCATAGATCTTGCCAGTATCAATTTTTCTAACCTGCAACACCTGAAAGCAGTGAGTATTTTGTGTGCGAATCAGCACAGTAATTTTCTCACTTTGGCGAACGATCCCTTTCCTGACCAGAAAACTTAATGGAACAATCGAGCGAGACCTTAGGTATGTACCGATAACAGAAAGTAATTCGAAATCGTCAACCGACATCTTCGGCTGGTATTGATCTAGATGCATTACTTCTGAAGCGATCTCGTCGACTTCTGGTTTGGGCGTCCTCATCGCAGCGATGTCACTGTCGCATGTGGAGACAGAGCTGGGCCCAGATCGGCGCCGGGAGGAAGAAGATAGCCCCATTGCCGATAGCAGGGGCTGGGGAGACGATTGATAGATGGCAGCAATTTGTCGTAGTAGTTTGGAAAGTCCTTGGCCATATGAATAGTCGCTGGTATCAATCCCACTTTGGATTTTCTAAAATATATTTGGCAGACCAGCCAATTGGCATTCAGCTTTCTACGATGTGGGCCTTCATCTAGGCTCGTTTAGCAAGAGGTCTTGAAATTATCTTTCGTGATTGTAGCATTTGGTGCCCGTTCTATCATCGTGGATCTCTTGGTTGTTTGTCGACTATCTCCCCCTTGGGTTCACATTTTGCAAGCAAAGTAAACGAGGGTATCACTGTTTGCTGATACGATTGCCTGAGTAAAACTTATTCATGATTTCATTCCATGAGCTCGGCAATGGCAAGAAATCGCTCAATCATTCTGAAACAGCTTGTACCGATTCGCTGTCATGTACTTATCCACAGCGAAACAATGCTGATTCTGGAAATGAAATCCAAAAACTTGTGAATTTGATCAGTTTTGCAACTTGTCCGAACGCATAAATAAGCATGGATGGCAGTGATTACCAGGAGCGCCTGGTTGCCAGCCTGGGCTTACTCCAGGTCTACAATGCCAGCTCATTCGTAATGGTCAATAAGGCGGCTGTCGAAAGCGCCATGCAAGAAGATGCTGAAGCCGCCGTTCTCAGACGGCATCGCTGGCCGGTTGTCACCATCTTCATCGACGCCGTCCAGCGCGTCTCGAAAGCGGCTTTGCTGCCATTTCGACCTCGTACTGGCGACCTTTTCAATCGAGCTTTGCAAGGCGATCCTGCTGCCCAATACGACCTTGCTATTTTGCTCGAGCGCGGCTCCGATTCGCTGCCTGCTGACCTCGAGCTGTCTCAGCTCTGGCTACGTAGAGCAGGTGACAAAATGTACCCGGCTGCATTGGAAAAGCTGTCTATTGGTACGACAATGCCGCTGATTGAAGCTCCTTGTGTAGAGCATCATAAGCTGCGTGCACTTAATTTGCTTCTCGATCCGTTCACGAGAATTTGGTCGGATTGGAGACGGTTGGTGGCCCTCAATTCATTATTCTCCAAGTTGTTCCCTTCGTCGCAAAACAAGCGCGCCGACTCGATTCCTTACTTGCTGGATTACGATGACGACGATGAAGATGACTTCTAAAACTATTATAAAGCTATTTATTGAACATCTTGTTTGTCTCGTGACCTTTTCGTCGGCGACGATCTGGACTTTTTTAAGGTGGCTAAATATCGCATGATGATGGAATTCTATCAAAAGAACCTCCTTCGTCTTTTGTCGAGCTTGCTGTTGTTTATCCAGGAATCGGGGATGTCGATTGGGTCTGATTTTTTTTCAGAGAGCTGTTTCTGGGAACTGCGAATTTAGTCACTTCAGGGCACTGTTCTGGTCCAGAGCTGCATGGCTGCAAATTGTTCATTTTCGGACGAAAAAGAAGCTTCAGAAATTCATGATGATAACCGCAAACGATATCGTCTTTGAAACGGGAAACGGCTGAATTCCAAAAACTGATTCCAAAGCTAGGACCGAAAACGATTCCTGACCACATCTGAGAGCATATCCAACGCTCGTTTTTCAGTGTCAGGGCAGACATGGCCATCCTACAACAACTAACGCTAGCTTAGAATACCAAACTTATCTCGGAGTCGCCTTTCTCACAAGCATGAATGTTGCTTTGACGAAGGAACAAGCGCCATATCTCGATCACGGTAGGAATGCCCTACGCGATGATGGATCGCTTGCCTAAGAGCATCTTGGTGGTTAATGCAGTTGAAAACCCCCTGTTCACAATCTCTTTCAAAACCACAAACAGCGTCCAGCGAGAAGGCGATCTTGAATCTCGAACCCGTTTTGATACGGTAAGCATCATTAATTGGTGCTGATGGAAGTGCCCAAAGTAGGACGACAATCGCGATTTCTCATGATAATCCTCCACGCACCCCAAATAAATCAATCATCCGAATTAACTTCAGAATTCAATTTAAAAAAATATGGTATCAATAAAAGTAATGCCTAGAAAGATAAACGCGCTTTGACATGAAAACTCAGAACAGCGGAAACAGCATACGTAAAAAGGAATGGTATTTAAAGCGTAAGCAGTCTAAACCGCCTAAAGGGTGTTGGCCTCCGAATTTTTATTAGTAGGAGAGCCACGGACTTTCGGGTCTGTGCCCCGCACTAACCGTCTTCCCCCGCATATGGCGCACTGTGCGCTCTTTCTGAAGCGTCGAGCTAAATCCAGCGAAGCGCCGAGCTCACAAATTCCAAAACTGCGGAAAAATAATAACTGCGCCTCACAGTTATTATTATAATATGTTTAATCTTGTATCATAGTCCCCCTGCAAATATTGCTGATTCCACCGCGGCCTGCATCGCGTTCATCTCAGCGGCAGAGCGCGAGTGCTGACGGTTAGGGTTGACAGGAACATGGTATGGACAGCGGGCAGAGCTGGCAATATGTCCCGTCACGACATTGTTTCCATTTAAAGTGCAAGTTGTGCAAACTGGCAACCCTCCTCTGACCTGATTATAGGATGTCTGGCTTTCAACTACTTCTTGGATCTGCCTGCGCTCTTGGTCTCTGCTGTTATTTGTCCATGGAGCACGTATCTGCGCTTGGTAAGCAGCTCTCTGGCCAAAGAATTCTATATCCTGCTCGTTAAATTCAGGTATTGACTGGATCGGATCAGACCGATTCAGTAGCGAGGTCAACATTAGCCGATCCTGC
>RBZT01000158.1:0-10439 GCA_003693705.1 Polymyxa betae
TTGTTATATGTTGAATATCATAAATATTAATACATTACATGTAGATCTGCCTGTGGATAGTGATATCTTTTTCAATTTGAACAATACAATCCATACGATACGCTATGTATAAACAATACGAATGTTGTGTGATGAATATTGGCTCTGAGTTTGTCTCATCAAGAGCCGCAACAAGAAAATCAACTGTATTATAAATCATTGATCGCCAATATCGTCAGATGACCCAGACGTGCTCGATGGTGATTGATTTACTGGATGGTGACGGTGACAGGATGGGCGATAATCTAGATGGCGATTACAGTGTCTAATCACTTGTATTAATATATATTTTCTCTCTAAGTAGAAATAAAAAGTGCGCTAATAGAAGGAAGTGCGCAACTCGCGCAGTATCTAGAAGAATGTCTCCATTGTCAAAAGCCCTGGACAACAAGCTGGAAAGGCCAGATTCACGTTCCGACGGAAGCTGCGTCACGGACTGCGAGATACCGAGACTACCCTGGCCCTGACTAGCTGTCGAAATACAGATTCCATCTACAGCACTGTTACAAAAGTCTGTCTCTTTAGTAGAAAGTGCTATAAAGCTAGCTTTAATGGCGAACACTACATCACCAAAATCCAGATCTCGAAGATCCACACGGAGCAGTAAAACAACGGACAACAAACAAAGCGAGCTGGACCACGCCGTCAGAGCAGCTGAGGAAGTACCTGATAATTCCAGCTCAAATTCCACAAGTATTGAAGAACAAGCTGTCAAGAAAAAGATCAGCACGATGGCTTTTGAAGTTAACAAAGCCCCAAGACTCGAGGAAGCCGATCGCCAGGACCTGGTGAAGTTTTTGGACGAGTACAAGCGATATCTAGAAGTTTTTGAAGAGGCTGGAGCGGATGGGATGGATCCCCGCTCACTGAAGACCATGATTAAGCCAAGTTTGCTGAAGGCCATTTGCCGATACGAACTTGAAGGCATTGACCCGTCAGAAGTGACGGCATCTGCTTTATACAGTTGGATGAAATCCCAAATTGAACGGGATCGAACAGACGGGGCCGATATGGCCAAAGGATGAGGAAACTCAGAATGAAGACTGAAGGAACCCCGCTGGGACGAGTACTCTCCCTACAGTCCAACTTCATGGACATTGTAACGAAGTTCGGGTGGGAAGACTCTTTCAAAGGCCGAGATGGACGCAAGCTCGAAGTAAAATTTTATCTTGAGGCAGTACGGCCATTTAAGCTGCGAGACAAGTTGAAGAAGTTGGCCAGTGTCAACCAGCCCAGTTTGCAGAAGAGCCCTGACGAATTCCTGCAATTGCTGAAAGACAAGGTCTGCAGTCATCAGGAGTGGGAAGACTGCGAAGAGCAGCCCGCAAAGAAGGCGCGCGCAGCCCGGCGGGAGTGCCAACAAGGAGGTGAATGGCAATAAGAAACGGGTCAGTACGGAGTCACGCGGAGCGCGGCCTCCTCAAAAGCGCCCGAAGATCGATGAAGAACGGGGGAAGAATATCGAGTGCTATCATTGCGAGGAGATAGGACATCCCGTCTCGCATGTCCGCAGAATCTCAGCAAGGAGAAGATTGCCCAGATTCTAAAGGATCGCAAGAAGAAGGCTGTTGATAATAAACAGAAGAAGAAGAGTGATTATTTGTTGGTGTGTCGACTCGCTAGATGCGAAGAAATGGCGAATGGTCGAATTATGGCAAAAATAAATGAAGGAAATTACGTACCTGCGATTCTGGACAACGGTACTGTTAAAGACAGAAACAGGTAGCTATAGCAATGGAATCAGGGGAACAGGGTTAGCAGGAGCTGACGACGAGAAGACAAGAGACTAGGGACGTGATTGGTACACTCACGAAACAGATCTGGCGATCTGGCCGTGGAAGACGTGTTTATGTTGGATCAATAAGTCCGTGAACTTTGCACTACGTAACAGGTACAACAGACGTTTGCCTCATACCTAGAACAATTGCGGAAGATGCAATGAAAAGTGGTGATTTAGAAGCGGAAAAATTGGACCCACCAGTTAAGCTACGACTTGGTGACAATGAAACCGAAATCGAGGCCAAGGAGGCAGTCACTGTGGTGATCAGATTGAAGACAAAGGTTGGCGAGCTGATCACTCGTATACACCGATGTCTCATCTGGGATGTTCCCAGTGATGAGATTACCTTAGGCGGAGATTTTCTGAAGCAGTTGGGTATTGATCCGGAATCAGCTTTAGAAACGCTGATAATAGAAAACAATGGTAATTGTTTTGGTCAGAAAGAAGTAGTTACCGGTGACACAGAAGCCGAAAAGGAAGTAGAAAACGGTCGGGAATTGCATTCAGAGGGAATGCAGTTTTCGGAAGTCGATGACGTTTTAATTGGAGAGGTCATCACAGAAGAAATTGACAGTAGCCTAGAAGAAACTATTCGAAATGCTGCTAAGAATCAACTGCCAGAAGAATGGCAGAATAAACTGAGACATTTGGTTAAAAAGTATGGCTCAGTCTGGCGTAAGAGTCTAGGTCCAGATTCGCCAGCAAAAGTAACACCGTTCAAAACCCAAGTAAAGCCCAACGCAAAACCGTTCAAGTGTAGGGCAAGAAAGTATAGCACCGAAGACAGCGAATTTCTGAAAAAGTTTGTTGACGAACTAATGAAGTACGGTCTAGTTGAAGAAAATTACAACTCAGAATGGTCATCGCCAGCACTAGTTGATAAAAAGTCAGATGGAGGCAGCAGAATGACCGTTGATCTGAGGGGAGTGAGTGCTCTCTGCGAAAGTACGGTCTGGCCTATGCCATTTATGGAAGCGATTGTTACACATCTAGCTGGATCCAAAGGCTGGTTCAGATTGGACGCTTTTAAAGGATTCTGGATGATGCCATTATCAGAAGAATGTAGAGAGATGTTCTCTTTCATGACCGACAGGGGTGTGTTCACTCCATTCAGATCCATCCAAGGAGCACTGAATTCAGCTACACAGTTTCAGGCCAGAATGTCTGAAGTATCCAAAAGTTTACTTTATAAGAAACTAATTATTTGGATTGATGATCTATTGGGGTACTGCACTAGCTACGAAGATTGGTATAACAGTTTAGAAGAAACCCTAAAAATAGCGGAGAAATACAACATTAAGTTTAATGTCTCAAAGTGCGACTTATTCACAAAGGAAGTGAAATTCTGTGGCAGAGTGTTCTCACCGGAAGGTGTCGAGCATGACTCTGCAAGAATAGAAGCGCTAATAAACATTCCGCAGCCGAGGACTGCTAGAGACCTGCAGCAGTTCCTAATGGCAGCTCAGTGGATGAGCAGATCCATCCCAGATTATAATACAAAAGTTCATTTGCTCCAAAAAATCTTTGAAGAGTGCATGAAAAATATGCCGAGCAGGAAGAAAAGCGTGGCTCGACAAGTCAGATTGATGAAGTTTGGATGGAAGCCAGAGCACGCGTTAGCTTTTGAGAAGCTAAAAATGTCGATTGCGCAAAGTGCGAGACTCGGATATCCGCGACAGGACCGAATCCAGTGTATGTTCACTGACGCCAATGATTATAACACATCCGGCATGGTTACGCAGATTCCGATCGAGGATGCTGAGAAACCTGTAGAACTGCAAAGACACGAACCTCTCGGCTTTGTAGGACACAGATTCAATGCGACCGAAGTGAATTGGAAGGTTGGGGAAAAGAAGGATTCGCAATAAAAGATACAATGCAAAAATTAGATTACCTTTTGCAAATGAAGAGACCATTTAAATTGTTTGTCGACCATAAAAATTTACATCAAATATTCTCGCCAAAAGAAGTCTCTAAGCCAACTGCTCAGAAGTTGCAGAGATGGGCTTTAGAGTTACAGAGGTTCAATTAAGAAATTGAACATATTAGTGGCGAAGACAATGTTTGGGCAGATCTAATGACACGATGGGGAGCGCCAAGTTTAGAAGCGGACTGGACAGAGAAGCTCGCCGTAAATGTACGAAGAATTACTAAAGCGACTATATCGGAAGAAATGAGAATTCGGCCACTGCAAAGAGCAGAGTTCAGATGGCCTAGTATTGAAGAAATTAAAATATAACAGAAGAAATGGCTCGAATAATCGAAATTTGTTAATACAAACTCAGAAGGACTGGTAGTTACGAAATCTGGAAAGATAGTAATTCCGGAGAAAAGTGAAGATTTGAAGATTAGATTGTGTAATATTGCACATAATGGGGGTAATAGTGGCCATCTTGGCTACCAGGCAGCAACCCGGAAACTCGCCGAATTTTGTTGGTGGAAGGGTTGTGAAAAAGTTATGATACATCTATGTAACAAGTGTCTACATTGCCTGCCGACAAGAGGCGGGGTACGGATCCCGCGACCACTGGGAGAAGCCTTTCACGGTACGCAACGGAATGAGGTCTTACATATGGACTGGATATATGTCATGCCGGCCCCGCATAAGGGCCCACATGAATTCCAGTGGAACCTGATTTTGAGAGAAGATCTCACAGGTATGATAAAAATTACTCCAGCGCAAACGCCGAACACTGCTGTAACGGTAGAAGCGCTATTAGAATGGAGAGCGTTGTTTGGAAGCCCGAAGATGATAGTCACGGACATGGGATCGTACTTCACGTCCGAAGTGATGAAAGAATTTGCAAGAAGATGCAACATGAGACAGCATCTGACAGTTGCATATGGGCATTTAACAACGGCTCAATAGAAGTTACAAACAAAAACTTTTTATTGTTAATCAGAGCCCTGTTGTCAGAGCTGAGATGGGAGAAGCATGACTGGCCCTATCTCAATCACAACATTGAGCATACTATCAATCACAGAGAGCAGACTCGACTCAATGGTTATGCACCAATCACAGTGATGAGCGGTCTAAAACCGGATAACCCGTTAACAGAAGTGTTCCATAATCCAAATCAGAAGACGATTTCTGAAAGTCCCTTGGAAAAAACGCATATTGAAAAATGCGTGAAGAGTTTGGAAAGTGCGTTAGTAGAAATGCACAGGAAAGTAACGGAGAAGTCAGCAAAACTGCGTGCTAAAAAACGTGCGCAGAAAGATCAGTTTAGAAGAACACCAAATTTTCAGGTTGGTGATTATGTCTTAATTGGACTACCAGAGCCGAACATAGCGGGCAAGAAGCTGTTCCTTAAATGGAGAGGCCCGTACCGTATTACAGATACACAAAATAATTATGTTTTTGAAGTCGAAAATATAATTGATAAAAAGAAAAAAAGTGTTCATGGTGACAGAGTGCGATATTATGATGACGGGAAGTTAAATGTTACAGAAGAAATGAAAGCGCAGTTCGCTCATGACAATTTTTCTTATGAAGTTAAGGAGTTTATTGGAGCCCGTATAAGTACCGAAACTGGGAAGCTACAGTTTTTGGTTGAATGGAAAGGATTTACATCTGACGATAACTCCTGGGAAAATCTAGAAAATCTTAACGTAGATGTTCCAGTACTAGTCGCTAAGTATGCTAAAAAACTGAAGTCAGAAAATCACATATTGTCTGAAGACATTTTCAGATTTATTAACCAGAAGAGCTGATTGTTGGGAGTCAAGCTTTTTGTCCCATATGGCCCATGGGTTTTTGATGCGATATCCTGAAATCAGCGAATAGAAGAATACACATGTGATAATGGCGCCATTAAATGTGTATAGAAGCGGTTTCACAAGAAGTTAAAATAATTTTTGATAAAGGGGAATGTATCAATATGTATTTTCTCTCTAAGTAGAAATAAAAGTGCGCTAATAGGAGGAAGTGCGCAACTCGCGCAGTATCTAGAAGAATGTCTCCATTGTCAAAAGCCCTGGACTACAAGCTGGAAAGGCCAGATTCACGTTCCGACGGAAGCTGCGTCACGGACTGTGAGATACCGAGACTACCCTGGCCCTGACTAGCTGTCGAAATACAGATTCCATTTACAGCACTGTTACAAAAGTCTGTCTCTTTAGTAGAAAGTGCTATACACTCTAATGCATTATATTGAGTTTACAACTTTGAATACAATATCATATCTGGTGATGAGTCTCGATTTATTCAGGGTTGTAGGGTTTATAATTGCAGATTTCCACCTGATTCATTATAATAATCAATTAGGAATATTACTATCAATAAATGGCTCATAGAGTTGGATTGTATTTGGGTTTAGGGTTTAGGGTTCTAGGGTTTAGATTTACAGTGAACTCCCTATATATCTCCCTGCCCCTAATCACCAAGTCCGTCGCGGCGCTCCAGTTCCAGTTCTGACCAAGCTGGATCCGGCCCAGCGAATAGAATCAGTCGTGTTCCCCTCTCTCTCGCCTCCTCGTAGATCCATCACATAACAGGTTATGGGCCTCCACGCTAACCCGTTCAACCAGCTCCATTTGCAATCAACCCCTTCCACCAATCATCATAACTTCCCATCATCAAAAATCTCAACAAAGATAATGGTCGATAGTGCAGGCCTCGTTATATTTGGCAAACTAATAATAGATGCCAAATTTACCAAAATTAAAGAAAAATAAACATGTCCGTTAATTGGCCGGATTTTGAACGTCAAAAACTGCGCACTCGCCTGACTTTGCCTCTGTCCGTTAATTCTTGGTCAGAGTATAAAGTTTGGCCAATTTTTTTTGCGGGTGTAGTTTGGTAGGGCATGTAGGGGTTAGCAACTCTGTTCTGTGTTCATCTATGGAAGGCGCCATGGATTTAACTACATCCATGGATTTTCTAGACTTTTCGGAGGTGGAGTTGGCGGCCATTGGCGCTGTTGCCATTGCCTCGTTCAACACCTGGTATCTATTCGACGACGACGAACTGAGTGAGCAGGATCAATCGTTTATAATTCCATCGATTGGCGTTCGAGATCAGCTTGCTATCTTGATGCAATCTCCTTCTTTAATCAAGATGCTTACCAATTTTACTATCGAAGAATTCGAGGAGCTGTGCAGTGCAGTCGGTCCATTGATTGCAAATACTGCTCGAACAACTGGCGCCCCCAAGTCGAATGTCGGTCGGCCACCGAAGCTCTCTCCTGAGCAACGGGTTCTACACCAGGTATTTTACCTAAAACATGATAACATCGTTCGTTTTGATTCATTTAATTGGAATTAATCAAAGTCATCTGCTTGTGATGATGCCATTTTTGTTGCTAGCTGTGTCAATGAGGCTCTGAAGCATGAACTTCAATGGCCAAATGCCAATGAACGTCATGCCCTAGCCCAATTTCTTCCAGATTTTTGTGGCTGCATCGGGTTTATCGATGGTATTCTAATCGAGATCCCTCGTCCATCGGCAGAGGTTCGTGCCGATCGCCAAAGACTTTGGTATAACGGCCGTAAGTCAATGTATTGCTTCAACAATACTGTCGTTGTTGATCACAACGGGCTGTTCATCTACATCGACCCTGGCTATCCAGGATCTTTTCTCATGATGTCAGTTGCTTGAGGCAGTCAGACCTTTACAAAGATTGGCGTCGCTAGTTTGCTCATACAGATGAGTACTTTGAATACCTCCTTGGCGATCCTGGCTACGTCGGCGAGGATATGTTTATCATGCGTCGAATCGGGAGACGAGAAACTGTTGAAGGCGGTGAAATTTCTGTGATTGATGCTTTTAACACCATGCACGCGGGATATCGAGTTCAAGTTGAGTGGGAAATAGGAGGATGTCCAGCAAAAGATTTCACGCCAACACAGGCAAAGAGTACAAGACGTTCATCTGCAGGAGGTCGTGCGAGACTGCTTCCATTCTGAAGCAAATTTCATTGGGCGATCAGGACAAGGAAAACTGTAGGCCGTCCCGAAGTAATTAAGGCGTCTTGTAAATTGGATGAGGCCTGTGCGTCTCGTAAATTCGCTTACTGTTTTGCAGAATGGCAGCGTATCAGTTCGCTTTGTCCGTCAGCATACCGGATATGATCCTTCGAAGTCGGAAGAATTGCAGTATTTGCGGCTCTCCGCCTCTATTAGGCGGCAAATTACTATGCAAATACTGAGTCGAGTTGATGAAAAATCTATTGTTCGTGCCATCAACCAATCCTTACGGAATCGGAACGAACGCGAACAAAATGTTTCGGTAATGTCAATTTTTTTACTCCGTCCTTATTACCGTTTAATTTATAGCTGACTCACAGACATCATCACGTAATGACTGGATTACAATTAAGGATGTGAAAAATTTGAAGGCCCGTCTTGAAGGTCGCGGAACCGATGCTGTTCGTACTGACGTTTACGTCATGGCATTGCAAGAAGAGCATTTTGACCCTGTCCTGGTTTATAAGCGTCAGTCTTTCGCAGGATCACTGTATGAAATATATAACTTATATTCAGCTGCCGGAATTGCGGATTCGACAGAATCTGGGTTCCAAATCCAAGAGTTTTTCCTTGCTATCCAAACCAAGTTTATGAGCGAAATGTTCATCAGGTATGTGAGAATGGTTTGGTTATTTGGGTTCGTTATTCTTCAAAATTAATTGTCTTTAATAGAACATAATGAGCACCTTTGTCGGTAGATATGGAGAACGCGTAGTGGTCATCGATTCTACTCATAATACAAACCAATACGGGCGCAAACTTATTACAATATCCGTTGTGGATCCAAGAAATAATCGGGGCTACCCGGCCGTGTTCTGCATCAGTTCTCGCGAAGATTCTAAAGCATTAGCGGCTTTGTGGAAAACTTTAAAAGTAGGAGACAAATGTCGAAATGCAACGTCGAAAGTTAAAGAAAATTATCCAGCAACGATACCCGGAATTTGAGCCAAAGATATTATTGCAAGATGACGACATTGTCCCATGGAACGAAGCTAAAAGAGTATTTCCGTCTTTGGAAAACAGGTACCTATGTGTTTGGCACGTGGACAAAAACTGGAAGGAAAACGTAACAGCTGACATTTTAAAAATTGAACTCAACCCTAAAGTATTAATAGATGCGAAAAAAGTGTGTAAGGCCAGAACATCAAAGTCCATTATGCCAGGAATTGAAAAAGATACGGACAGAGCGAAGAGTGGAAATTGTAGAAGCGGCAATCGAGAATTTTATCACAAATGGAAAGAAAAAGAACCACAATTTGTAGACTATTTCAACGAACATTATGTTAAACGAAAAGAACAGTGGGTTGTGTGCTACAGGAATGTTGCAATACCTGATACAACAGCCCACGCAGAAGCTTTTCACAATCTATTAAAAAGAGTATATTCAAATAAGCGAAACAGATACATGAGAACATTGCTCGAGAAACTGATGCAAATTGAAGATTTTTTCATTAAATACAAAGGGTAATAATATGATCATTCAATGGATAAAATCTTAAATACTTACAGGAACGAATTAAATTTGCTTCCGGGGTCGGGTTGTAGCGCAACCTTAAAGAACCGAATCAAGCGCGTACTGAAAATGCATCCAGAACAGGTTTCAAAGGTGCCATTTAGCTCGGTTCCAGATTCCTATATTGTTAGCGGTACCGAAGAAAAATACCTAGAAAAGAGGATACCAGGAATAATTAACAACGTATGTCCCGGATTCCATCAGCATCAGCTCGAGAGTGACGAGCTGGATTTGGAAAATACAATGGAGCCGTGTAAGGCGTACGAAATCATCAATGCGTGCCAGCATACCTTTTGTTGTGAATGCCCGGACTACAGTAAAGGCAACGACTGCAAACACATATTGCTAGGTAACCACAATTCATGCAAAAGAAATTTGCTCAATGAAAATATAATCGCGTACGTCATGGGACTTTGGGAACCTGCGAAAATCAACATCGGAACTTGACCAGCACCTCCTGAGAATGATCAACGGTCAGATTCACAGCGAGCAGCATCACCGCGCTCAGCATAAAAAAACTCGCAGAGGTTTATGAAAAAACATGCGTGAAAAATGCTGCATTGCTGCAGATAATATCAGAAAAAGAGGTGCTACGAGATCAGAGAACAGTTGCCGTATTAAACAAATGCATTGCGAGATCAAAACAAGACCACCTGATGTTAAGCTCCTTAATCAATCAGCATAATGATGCACCACCTCTTACTGAATTTAACGAAGAGGATGTACAGCATTTCGGGCAACAAGCGGCTTATCAAACGCAGTTACGATCACCCTGGGCGAATAACAGAATCAGACAGACAGCGCATGAAGAATCGGAGCGACAAAGGGCCAGCGAACGAGAATATAATGCAGCAAGAGGTGGCTTACCAGTCGGCACAACTTGCACATCCAACGGCAACCACACCGTTACCGGGCACACTGCCGATTCAGCAAGATGCCCATTCCATGTACATAGCGATCCTTACCGACGACATTCGCGCACAGCCGCTGAGCTGAACGCGATGCAATCTGCTGTCGAGTCCGATATCTTTCACGGTCATCTTTAATATAACAATATAGGATCCCTCTTCTCTTCGAGCGCTCCCCTTGCCTCTCTCCCTGTGTCACTCTATCTTCTCTCACTATCTCTCTATGGTTGCG
>RBZT01000185.1:0-11560 GCA_003693705.1 Polymyxa betae
TCCCTGACAGGGTTGTACCTCTCTCCCGAATGTTCGCTTGTCTTTGCAGCGAAACTCCACGCAGCTATATATAGAGGCAAGTGGGACTCTTAATCTGTTAGACGGGAGAGGGTTTTGAACTGGAATGTGTTTGAAGAAGTGTTTTATTTGATAGCATGCAAGCGGAAGACAATGCTTCCGGTTGAATTAGCTTGAGTCAACGCTATTGATATCTCGAGATTGATCTAACAGCGCTCATATGCTAACACAGGGAAAGCCGACATAGCTCAGTTGGGAGAGCGTACGACTGAAGATCGTAAGGTCGCGTGTTCGATCCACGCTGGTGGCATCTTTTTTGCATCTCCCTCGAACATACAAAAGTGCTTCTAGCTGCTGTTGAATTTGCGAATGGTTTGGTGTCCAATTCATCTTCTAGTGCCACCAGTATCGCGATAGCGAAACAGTCGGCTATGGTCGGCTCTGTAGTTGCTGGAACTTTCTCCCGCAGTTCTTTTAACTGGAGCGTTCATATTTACCTGTTGTGATGTTTTACGACCTACTATATAAAATGCAATTATATTGTGTTCTAATTGTCTGTGTCCATCGTTTGTGAGATATGACCGACGAGAGAGACGGATCAAGCAAATCGGACTGCAACCAACAGCTCTTACGTTATCAGAATCATTTCAGCATTAGCCAGATCTCGAAGTTTAAAAATTTGATGGAGCGTCATTGAAGCAAACAATGACCAAATCCGACTCAACCAAATACCGCAGACATATTTCCATAATTTGGGTAGATTGCATGAAATCGGCAGATCGTACAAACTGGTAATTCGCGCATAGGATTCCGAAATTATCCAAACCGCAAAAAAGCCATGCCTGTTCGAAAACTGAATTGGATTGGATTCGACTAGTTCGCTGACTTATGGTCAACAGGCGGCGCTCTTTTCGAAACGCATGGCTGGAAAGTTTAAGCAAATTGCCCAAATAGATTCCAGAGCCCCTAACTAACGATTTCGGGGCGTCACAGTAATTCACCCGTCTGCTCGAAAACTACAAAGGACCAGCTGCCTTCCAAAACTCTATTTCCTGTTTCATAGAGAAGTCCGCGGTGCTGATTTCAGTTAGAAATGCGATAAGACCAACAATACAGATTTCGATTATGCTGAATATGTATTCCACTCGAGCTTTCTTGTTCATCGAAACTGTCAGCAAGCCCTTCATTCTGTCGTGAACATATTCCTTGACTTCACGATCTTCAGTATCTAATAGTTTGGGAATAACATCACCGGGATATTCATATGGACAGTCTAATAGACGATCCAGGATAGCTCGAGGAGCTGCATGCTTAACCGCTGCTTTGATTAATTCCCCCCGATGCAAACGCATCCCCTTGCAATCGAAATCGGCATATTGCGCTAGCAGATTAAACGTATCGAAATCTCCCTTCGTTAATGCGCATTTCATGACGTCGAATCCGCCACAGTAATCCGTCAGCCAATTCTGTCCCATTGGCAATTCGAACATAATACGAAGCATGTCGTGCTGGCCCTGGTCTCGGAACTTCTTGATGACATCTTCGACCCAGAATTCCGTCCACCAATTGGTGAAGAAAGGCTCGACTTTCGCGAACTGTTCGTACGGAATCGGAATATGATAGAGATAGTGCAGGAGCGGGATTCGGACTCCGATTCGCGTCAGCGACCACAGTACTTCCGGGTCCGTCAGCAGAACCTTATCGGATTCGGAAAGAGGAGATAGGAAACCGACTCCATTCTTCACGATAGTCCCTTCGTATGCACAGCTCGATGACGTTATCTGAGAAGATGGTCGTCCAGGCCACCTTATATAATTCATGTTTCCCTCCATCGGGAGTCTTTTCAAAAAAACTGATCGATCACGGATTGGATGTTGTCGACGACTTGAATCTGAATTCGACCTTCGATCTTCGGAATGCAGAAGACCTTGAATAGACGTTGAACAGTTGGAGTGGAAGGAACTCGTGAATATCTTCGTCTGTCCAGATAGATTCCCGGAACAATATCGCGAAATATTTCCAAATCGCAAACAGTAATAAAATCAGTGATTATCGCGGGACATTCAGCCTGGTCTAAATATCTGATCCACATCGATCTAGGAGGGGGTCAGGCAGGTCTGACAGCGACGACGCCATGGGAGTTGATCCCCGAATCGATGCAGTCAGCCTTGCAAGCAAATGGGAGAGATTCTCGCGCAGTTTTTGAAATCCAATGCGGCGGGCGCCAAACTTTGTGCGTCAATTTCAAGCAAGTGAATTCTCCTCATCCAAGTTTGCGCACGTCAGCGCAGTTTCCAGAAGCGCGCGTCTGGAGCAGCCTCTGGAGGCGCGAGTTTAGAAAAGTTTCCCAGTATAAAATAGTTAAAGAGTTTGGTACGCACATTTTTTCTACAGTCCAAACAATAATTTGCGAAATTTTGCGATTGCAATTGTAAATAAATGTCGCGTACTTTATGATTGAATGATTCTGCCGATAGCAAACTGTAATACGATAATGTTCCGGAAGGACTCAGATGCCATGAGTCAATATTCTGTTCACTCCATTCGGCGAAGGTGGGTCGTGTCCCAACCTGCTTGAGGCGGTTTTCTTGAAAGGTCGCACCGCTCTATAGGCATGTCCAGTGCCCAGGACAGCCCCGATCATGAATCAGGTTCAGCAGAGGATCCCATTGAGCAGACCTCATCTTACCCGTTGAATGCGATCCTGAAAGCTGTGCACTACGACCTCATCATAGGGTATCTTACTTCTGGTGACCTCGTTGGGCTCAAGGGCGCTTGCAAAACCTTCTATGAACGTTTCCGGATATTGCTATATACATATATATGATTGCTAATGAGATAAATACAGATATCAGCCAGATACAGATTCGGGATAAAGTCGCATCTCAACCTCCTGGAGCGTTTGATGGACAGATTGCTAATTGGCTTCGATTTCGATACAATCCTGCCGCTCTCACCTACGTCTTCCTTGGTGATGGAGGATTCTATCTCGTCAGACCTCATTGTACGCTATTACAGCTCTATCAGCGTGTATGCAGGAGTAGCAAGCGTGAGGTTGAGGATCGCGTCTTCATCAGTTTTGGAGAGACACTCGATGATTGGTTCTTCTATGATGAATCGAATCCTGTTCTGGTCGAATCAGTTTTTGAGTTAGGTCGCACCATCTATCTGGGAGATAATCACAGCGATATGTTCCCAACTGGCATCGCTCTTTATGATTGGTCTCAACATACCCAGAGCGGTATTGTCGTCCGGATTGCTCCATCGCCTGTTTGGAACATTCGGAATCCCATAACGAAGATATCCTGGATATATGATAGAATTCGCTCTCAGTGTTGGCGCAGAGAAAGAAGTGATCTGCTCAGATCTCTGCTGAATCCAGATATTACTAATGAGGCTGCCGACACTCTGGACCATTCTGCTATGGAGAGTATTCCTTTAACACCTTCTATCACTCAGTCTGCTCTTCCGGATCAATCGAAAACATGCTGCGCTTTCATGTAGATTTTTCACACTTTTAATAACTCAATACAGTGCGGGCAGTCTTAAACCGACAACTTGTCTCAATTTTATTTTGAAAAAGAGGCTGCGCCAGAGGCCGCGCCAGATCGAACGACTCATTTCCGCGATTTATCGGATCTGAGTGATAATCGAATTATGCCTCGGGTATGGCTCCTGAAGATCACGCTTCTCCTTGCCAAGAGCCTCATAATACATATGTTGAAATGGCGAATTTTCCCGTTATCATTCGCCACCATATGAAAGTTGGAGCTGGCTCGAGGATCTCGAGCAACAAAGTTTCGTAATTCATCAACCAGGCCACGACCACCTATACTACACGATTACAGTGTGCTGAACAGCTCATCCGGGAGAGGGAAATCTACGATTCGTGTCAATGGACTTTTTACGAAATAATCCTGTCCTCTTCTGGATCTGGTCTGGGGAATATCGTCCCTCTCATGATTTTAGCAGATTATTATGCTGCCTTTGAATCCGATCTGCTTGCGTTTCTATCCCTACTCTGCGGGTTTTTAACAGGCTTAACTTTTTCCAGAATAAGAATGTGGAATCCGGCAGCAGAATGTCTAACGCGGTCAAGGTTTCGTCACAGACAGGAAAACGCATTCAGATCGTGTTGAACAAATATTTTCGGCAATCTAAAAAGCTGGATTATATGGCATAGCGTTAGTATTAATTAGGTGTGCTTAACATTCGAACGAAAACGTTTTCAGAAACGCCAATCAGTAGGGATTACTCTCCTGGCATTGTCTGTCTTTGTATTGGTTTCAGATGGGTGAATCCCCAAGAACAGATCTAATCCAATTCCGGCTCTGTATCAGGTATCTGGTAATACCGCTTTGGATGCGAATAGCATTATTTGGGATCATGACAAAAGAGGAATATTCGCATTCCTGCAATACGAACACGGAAGTCGAATTTAGTATACAGTATGTGATAGAAGCAGGGAGACCAGAATGAGATTAAAACCCTAACAAAGGTTCAACTCTGGGTCAACCGGTGCCGGCCCTTCAATACAACTACGTTTCTAAGCACTCCTGTGCTGAGGCCTCCGAATTATCAGATGTAGGAGAGCCACTGATTCCGGTCTGTGACCCGAACGAAGAGCAAAAGGGCGACTTTGACGAAAGGCTGGATAATAGTATAATCCCATCCAATCGAGCCAGAAATTCCAAGTGCATAACCCAAAACCCCAATAAAGTTTGAATATCCATAAGTATTTCATTTTCCTTGACCGTAATATCATTGAAATCAGCATTGATCCCTTTACAAGATATATTGGTCTTTGGTAATGGAATAAAACGATTTTGATATTGCTGTTTCCAAGTGTTGAGATGACCTGCTTTTGGACGATTATTTAGCCGTGGCTCTTCCCATATTGTGACAAAACAGACCGAGAAGTTTCGCCACACAATTCCCCATTCTGACAATACTGCAGCTCCAGCTTGTTAATTTTTTTCGCAGTTGTATTAAAGTTCATGAATGCTCTGCAGTCATATATCTGCCGAAAACAATTCTGAAGTTGATAAGAGCGACTTTTCCACCTACTCTCGTCTCCTTTGACTTCGCATCGCTGCCTTCAAAACGTGTCAGAAGCTCACGTTAAGCAGCTTGCTCAAAGCAAGGTTTTCTAATCGCGCGCGAACTATTCTGCTAATTTGGGATCTTTAAAAAGTATGCATATGGAATTCATCCAAAAAATCAAGAATCCAAAAATCAAACAAGAGCTCGTAATCGCAAACTAGAAGAAATGGCGAAAATGGGATATCCAGAAAATTTTCCAAACGAATTGTCCTCATACGATTGTAATCAACATTACTTTATCTTACAACGGCCATAACAAAAAAAGTAGAAAGATTCACTATGATGAGCTGGATTCCTTGAGTAATGTTTGCAAGAGTTGACTTCAGCAATGATTCTGCTGGCTCACCAGCAGCTGGAAAAGAATCCTCTGGAGTGCTAGCGCTCATAGAAGGGGGTAGACGCGCGGGGTTGAGAAACCGCTCACGATGCATCCGCAAAAGCACAAACATGGAATTCTGTAATTCATGTTATAATGAAATCGAAGAAATCTGCCATATCCTAGATTTTCAGAAGATTAAAATATTCGAAGTTTAAAATAGAGACGAGGATAGAAATAGGAACGGATCGCATTCAGCGGATATGATGCAGTCTGCTTAATGGAATCCTCTGCTGAATTTGGAAGCCTCAAGCAAGGTTTGGAACGACCCGACCTCTCGCCGAATCTGATGACGTGGCCTGATCATTGACTCTGAATCCTTCTCGTACATTATCGTATTGAAGTTTGCAATCGGCAGGAATATTCTCTCATAATCAACGCAGCATTTTCAATGCCAATCTATAAAATCATCTGCACTTCCAGAATAATTTTTCCGGGCTGCGAAAGACATGCTATCCAGATTCTTCATTTCCCTTTGGAATTATAACATACTCTTTGTTAGATCTATATGAGATTGATCTCCCATTTTATGTATCATGAGCAGACAGAGACGCAAAATCTGCTTCTTGCTTTTTTTTCCTGTAAACATTTCTGGTTTAGCCTAAGAACAGGGTAACAGATACGAGGATTTTATAAACCAGACGCCAAATTCTTGCAGGTCGGTCTTGAATCGCGGGAGACCTCCATTACGCACTTTTGTTATGCCATAGCTCCTGACAGTCTCCCATCCTGCCCACACGCAGAATTTGCCATTTCTCAATTCTCATTTCTACAGCGACATGCCACCGCAACGAGCGCGAGCTAGGCCTCCCCCTGCCGCCCCAGCGCCAGCCCAATCGCCCGCTCTGGTCGCGGCCGGGGTACCACCTCTCCCTGCCATTCGCGCTGGGACCGCCAACTTGGCCACTATTGCCGACGCCAAAGAGTACTCTAAACAAGTCAAGAGGCGCCGACTGGACCGAGCGCCGTCTGCCACCCCCGATGACATTGCCGCCGCCTTCGTATGAGCTATTAGAATTATTGGATTTTTGGCTGTCTTCCTGATGTTTCGCCTTTTCAGGTTTATCAAGTGGAGGCTGCGGTCGACCAGTCGGCCGGGTTGGCTGCCGCCATCGCTGCTGCTGTCAGACCGGTTGTTCAGCCGGCTGTCCAGGCGGCTGTCCAAGCGGCTTTTCAGCCGATCCAGAATGGCCTCGCCGAATTAGGAGCCCGTCTGGATAACATGCCGTCCAGAATTCGTAACGGGCGGAATGTAGCTGGTGGGCAGCCGGTCCTACCGCTGGCCAAGGAACGCACCGGGCATCCTGCCGGCCTCGTCCCGGCGGACCAGGCTCTGGCGGCATTGCCAGTGCCAGTGCCGCTTGGCACGCCTCTTCCAGCGTTGCGGTTTCTGCCGGTCGGCGGCGTGATGCTCAATGCTTTGCATCGTCTCACGAACAGGCAGATGCAGGACTTGGAATGGTTCTATAATATCAATTTAGGTGAGTGTTCATTGATAACATCAATAGAAAAAATATCTCAAATGTCATGGAAAGTCCCCCAGGTCCCAGTCGGCGGACGGCGAATGGCGCTGGAGCGGTACTTTGCTTCTTAATAAAACCATCTCTCTATCTACCCACCAACTATTTGCATCAGTCATGGCTTCTATCGTCGTTAAATAAGCTTTTTTTAATGGCATTGAGAATGGTTGTATGATGATAATTAAAGCATTTCATATTATTTTTGGACCAAATTTTAATTTGGCGTAAATATCTCGAAAATTCTGTATCAACTTCATATAATATAAGCGAAAATGAATGCTCTTACATTTGGCTAACCGTATGTAAGGAATTTGAAAAAAGCAATCGTTCAGCTCGAAGCTTGAGTTCGGTGGAACAATTGCAACTCATCTAAGCAGTGAATATAGCAAAGCAACGGCATTAGTCAATTTCAGGAATTTGAATTTAGACCAGGAGGTGGCCTCACGAAGCTGGATCCTGACTTCCGGAAAGTATGAAGCACAGATCGTCATTTGGCTTCGAGTCCGAATCTCTCGATTTCATCTACGAGTTCTTTGTTGATAACGAATTCTATCTCGTCAGATCTCATTGTACATTATTACAGCTCTATCAGCGATTAAGCAGGGTTATCCTGGACATCAGAGAGAATTCGTTATCCGTATTGGTACACAGAAAGGAGTGATTTGCTATTATCTTATCCAATTCCGGCTTCTTATCATGTACTTTGTAACATCACTATATGAATGGCAATAGGGCTATAGAAAATTGGAATCTAACAATAAGAAGGATTCTCGCATTCCTCTTGAAAAATATCTCAAATATCTTCAAACAAAAGATAGTTCAATCTGTGTCCTTATTGTATGCAGCCGCCATCGCTCTGGATCACAGATCACATTATGCACTATTCCGATCCAGATTCGTGTGAATATCGTTACTGGTCCAATCGCGATCAATGACAATAAGAGCATCTGTTTTCGGATTCTGCGACTAAAGAGGTGATTTGCAATCGTCCGCAAGATTTTCTCACAAGACAGTTTTGTTCATTCTTAGGGTTTAGGGTTTATCCATCGTCAGTTTAATCTCTGATAAGAATATGCATATTATTATTCAGATCTAATATTATTATCCAAATTTGGATACAGAGAAAATCGTCCGTCTTCAGCATCATGAGAATCTCTGCAGCTTTCTGAATCAAGCAGTGGATAATCCGATATCTTCAGATACTGCAACTACCACGATCGCCGATGTCTGATGACCATAATTGAAGCAAATAACATAATTTTAAGGATCGCATTCCGTCCACCATGGCCGAGTTTGAACAACAAAAAATCCAATTCTGCTACTGAAGATCATCAGATTCATCACCGGAAAAATCAGCCAATGCCAACGTAGAGGTTTCGTCCTCAGCAAGAAATTCAGTCTGAAGAGAAACTCGAATTAATGAAGAAGATTCAGAGCGCCTCAGTCAACTCGTCAGCGTTTCCTGCTACGGATTCCATTTGTACAGCTTCGCTTTTGGCCCTGTTCCAGCATCGCTCTGCTCCCGAAAATCAGAAGGTCTTTAGTATGTCGAAAGTTTCAAACATTCAAAAATCCAAGAAACCGAGCCAAATTCAGCGCAAAGATTGACTTTGTTGATAGCTCCAAGAATTTGGCCTCAAAACCTTTCAAACATCCTGAAATGGAGGCCGGCTCTGCTGCCTCTAAACCTAAAAAATGCTCGTTCGCGTCGCGGCCTCCTGCTGTCATCACATCCTGGGGCCAATTTCGTAACAAAACTGTAACAAACTGGACACTTTTGGATTTGATGAAGAGGAAAATTATCTCCGTTTTAATCAGCGACAACCGTTTGTAGGGCAAACTTCAAGTACACTCGGGACGCCTTCGAATTGACAATTTCGAGATCAATGGAAGGAGTTCAGCTCCGAGCGAAATAGGCATGTTGTCGTCACCGCATTTTGAAGATTGAAAGGGAAGTTGACCTGTCAATCCGAAAGATCATGGAAATAATACCAAAGGTGGCAAACAATTCGGTTTTCATCTTCGATTGAAGAAACAAAAACGTTCCGATACGGGGACTCGAACCCCGGTCCTCAATGTGAAAGACTGATAAATATTAACTTTTTTTTTGAAAAACTTTTATCATTTCGGTTGTTATCCTGTGATTCTCATCGATAGCAGATTCCGCTATTTTAGTACATACAACCACTATCATGAAATTAACAAGTTCTAAATGGGTGGTCACGCTGATGGCAAAGTTTTCTGAAACTGTTCTTGTTCTCTTCATCCACTTTAACGACCAGGAGTGACAAATTTTTTTATTGTTTGCAATGATCATAATATTCCAGCCTGTGCCAAAGCCATACTTTCGGCATTACGATAAGCATGGTTGTGGCGCTGTTTTTACGATATGGAAACCACCAACTGTGACTTAGGCACTTAACAGGTTGGTTGCGGGCAGTCCGCGGTGCAACCCGCTGCCTGTCCTGCGCACTGGGGGGCGACCCCAAACTAAAGTGCACCACCCCCTTAATCTTGCCATACTGCAAACCACAACCACCCGTCTCATCATGTCAAAAGATGGATTCGTGTCTCCTGATGATGCGCCGATTTTTAGCCTCAGCAATCTACCAAGTTTGTCGGCACTAGCAGGGTTACGCCCAGGAGAGAAATCTGAACAGACCACTGTGATGTTCGGATTGATATGTTCATCTATTGCAAGTTTACGAGAGAACTCATATATTGGTCTGAACGTGGCAGAGCTCGTCTCTTCGGTCATTTGCATCTTCCTGTTATATATGATCGCCTTTTCTAAAGCCAAGAATCTTTTCAGCGACAAATGGAAGTTCGCCCAGCAGATTGTTTGCTACGTCTTCTATGTGGCTGCTCTAATCCTCGAGTTCATTCAGAGGAAACAATATCAAACTCGCCTCAAGTAATCATTCACTACTTTACATCATGATAATACATAGCTCCAAAAACTCACAAAACGTCGAACAAAAATAAGACTGGTGGCATTCAGTTTTCAGTTGTACAATACAAATTCAGCCTCAAGATAGGAAAAAATCTTTCAAAAACTGCAATTTTTGTTTATACAGATGTACTTTTTATGGTGAACTCCACGAGCGCGATCACCAGAATCTGAAAACTCCCTCGGACACGAAAGCGATTAGAAAGAACAGGTAGCTCACCCATCGTAGTATGGTGCGAGAAGTCTTTGACATGACCGATTTCGATGACCCAGCAAATATAACAGCAGCAACTATGAGGCTTATAGATGCGGATGTTAACTCGACAATATTCATGGCCAACTTGGGCGATTGTAACAGATCTGTCGACGACCTGTAGATTAGCGCTGACATTAACGTTGCATGCTTCGAAGCCTCCCCGGGCGCCAGATCCTTCATCAGATCCGACCAACTGCCAGTTATCGCCTCGATCACGTCGCTGGTCACATCCTCTTGAGGCTGCGGCGGATTCGTGGCAGACGGCGTCGTGCCCTGACTCACATTTTGTAGCAAGGGCGTCGTGACGTCATTTGTCGGATTCGAGGTAGCCATGTGAAATTGTCGATTCTTAACAAGACGATATTGGAAGATTGAAGAGACAGGAAGTTAAGTTCCAGGGAGGCCGGAGCCGTCATGCAGAGTTGATTAAGTTCCCGGTTTTCTCATCTTTTCGTTTCAACAGTATCAAGCCAAACGTTGGCTTTAGTCATTGGTTGGCTACAGTGCTGAAATGTCCTTGTTCGGGGAACATTTCTACAAAGTTATAACTTATTCTTTCTTGAACTAGTTTTTCTGTTGGCATCGATCGCTATTGAACCTCGCAGCGTCCTGCAATTCGAAAAAAAAATTCCGATACGGGGACTCGAACCCCGGTCTTCAATGTGAAAGACTGATATACTAACCCCTGTACTATATCGGAGGATTTCTGTTTTGACAGCGTAGCTCTCAAATATTGGGCATCCGGATAGTAGTAAAATTGGAAGTGGAAGTGTATTGATAAACGAACCGCCCAACCTAGTGGATCGGGTCGAGAATAACTCTGAAACTGGGTGTTGATGTCGTACTTATCCTATTACGCCCCTTCGAAATCAAGGTCCATTTCTGCAGTTGATTCGGCCGAAACAAGTTTGGCTCGGTGTTTCTGGAATAAATGCTTGCCTAATGGCTTAGTCAAGATGTCGGCAGTCATATTCTGCGTTTCGCAATAAACAATCTTGACTTTTCCGTTGTGAACTTGATCACGCAGAAAATGATAGCGTAAATCAATATGCTTGGTTCGTCGATTCACAGCATTGTTGTTCGCGAGCAAGATAGCGCTTTGATTATCTTGATAGATCGCCGCCGGTTTACTTTCGCCGTCCATCAGTTCTTTGTGTAGATTTGAATCCAGATCGCTTCCTTGCTGGCATCACAACAGGCCATATATTCAGATTCGGTGGTTGATAGCGCCACTGATTTTTGCTTGACGGAACGCCATGAGATACCGTTACTGCCCATTAGTGCGATCCAGCCAGTAGTGGACTTCCGATCGGAGTTGTCGTCGGCGAAACTGCTGT